>NW_026844589.1:31310377-31357877 GCF_025583915.1 Anolis sagrei ordinatus
GCTGCAACCCTCATTAATGACCGATCAAGACCAAAGTTGGCACACACAGCCCCCATGAGCCACTCTACATCCCGGTGCTATTTGGAGGATGGAGGATGGATGATGGGACTTCAAGTACCTCCACTCACTTCCCAAGACCGCTGCGACCCTCATCTAATAACCGATCAAGACCAAACTTGACACACAGAGACCCCATGAGCCACTCTACATCCCGGTGTTATTTGGAGGAGGATGGATGTTGGATGATGGGACTTGTAGTACCTTCACTCACTTCCTGAAACCACAGCAATAAAAACTTGGCACAGAAATCCCTCATGGGCAACTCAACACCAATGCGG
This sequence comes from Anolis sagrei ordinatus, assembly GCF_025583915.1. Classification (NCBI taxonomy): domain Eukaryota; kingdom Metazoa; phylum Chordata; class Lepidosauria; order Squamata; family Anolidae; genus Anolis; species Anolis sagrei. The sequence goes on from NW_026844589.1 coordinate 31,310,716, forward strand.
TTTGCAGGCGGAACACACTATGGATGATGGGACTTGCAGTACCTTAACTCATTTTCTGAGACCACTGTGACCCTCATCCAATGACTGATCAAGACCAAACTTGGCACACAGACCCGCTATGACCCAACCTCCATCCTGGTGCAGTTTGGAGGAGGGTGGGACTCGCAATACATTCACTAACTTCCTGAGAGCACTGCGAGCCATATAAATAACTGATAAACACCAACCTTCATATACAATTCCTTTCTCAAATAACCCTGGTCCACAAGCTAGTGATGAATGAATCCCACCTTCATGCTTTCGGTGGAGACCTCTCCAAGGTGCTGAACGTTGTCCATCAAACTCATCCTGGATTCCTTGCCTTTCTAAATCCCTATGACTACGTTCCTCCCTATCCTAAAAGTATATTTTTTACATTATCCTTTAATGAAATGGAATGCAGCTCATTTGCATTATAAATTGCTAGAAAGCTGATGCACTGTCAGAGGAAGGAATTAAATCGTGGTGCCCTGGCGCTTCCTCTCGCACGCTTGGTTCGTGTTTAATTAAAACCTTTCACTTGGCTTTTTGTTTGAAGATTCTCAAAAGGAAGGAGAGTTCCCATTGTCTTGGGCCTCTTCGGAAGGGGAAATATACACAAATTTGAATGTCAGTGGGATTGGAGGGGACTGAGTTTGTCATTTGGGAGTTGTAGTTGCTGGGATTTATAGTTCACCTACAATCAAAGAGCATTCTGAACTCCGGCAACAATGGAATTGGACCCAACTTGCCACACAGAACTCCCACGACCAACAGAAAATACTGGAAGGGTTTGGTGGGCATTGACCTTGAATTGGGGAGTTGTAGTTCACCTACTTCCAGACAGCATTGTGGACTCAAACAATGATGGATCTGGACCAAACTTGGCATGAATACTCAACATGCCCAAATGTGAACACTGGTGGAGTTTGTGGAAAATAGGCCTTGACATTTGGGAGTTGTAGTTGCTGGGATTTATACTTCACCTACAATCAAGGAGCATTCTGAACTCCACCAACGACGGAATTGAGCCAAACTTGGCACACAGAACTCTTACAACCAACGGAAAATACTGGAAGGGTTTGGTGGCCATTGACCTTGAGTTTTAGAGTTGTAGTTCACCTACATCAAGAGAGCACTGAGGACTCAAACAATGATGGATCTGGACCAAACTTGGCATCAATACTCAATATGCCCAAATGTGAACACTGGTGGAGTTTGTGGGAAATAGARCTTGACATTTGGGAGTTGTAGTTGCTGGGATTTATAGTTCACCTACAATCAAAGAGCATTCTGAACTCCAGCAACAATGGAATTGGACCAAACTTGCCACACAGAACTCCCAACTGACCAACAGAAAATACTGGAAGGGTTTGGTGGGCATTGACCTTGACTTTGGGAGTTGTAGTTCACCTACTTCCAGACAGCACTGTGGACTCAAACAATGATGGATCTGGACCAAACTTGGCATCAATACTCAATATGCCCAAATGTGAACACTGGTGGGGTTTGGGGAAAATAGACCTTGACATTTGGGAGTTGTACTTGCTTGGATTTATAATTCACCTACAATCAAAGAGCATTCTGAACTCCACTAATGATGGATTTGAACCAAACTTGGCACACAGAACTCCCACGACCAAAAGAAAATACTGGAAAGCTTTAGTGGGCATTGACCTTGAGTTTGGGAGTTGTAGTACACCTACTTCCAGAGAACACTGTGGACTCAAACAATGATGGATCTGGACCAAACTTGGCATGAATACTCAGTATACCCAAATGTATGCGGGAAATAGACTTTGACATTTGGGAGTTGTAGTTCACCTACTTCCAGAGAGCACTGTGGACTCAAACAATGATGGATCTGGACCAAACTTGGCATGAATACTCAGTATACCAAAATATATGCGGGAAATAGACCTTGACATTTGGGAGTTGTAGTTGCTGGGATTTATAGTTCATCTACAATCAAAGAGCATTCTGAACCCTACCAATGATAGAATTGGGCCAAATTTACCACACAGAATTCTATGCCTTGAATGGACTCACCAGCCTTGCATGCTCTCCCTCGCCACGCTGCCATTCGCCAAGCATGCCTGCTCTCCCCTCCCCACTTGGAGTCTCAGAAACAGCCCTCCTCTTGGCTGAGAGGCCTGCCAATCACACGAAGGAGGGCTTTTGGTGAGAGGATTTGCAGTCTGCTTCCAAAATGGAAGAGAAAGACAGGTGGAGAGATCTTCAACCTTCTGTGCCAAAGAGGTTCCTGAGGCCATCAGAAACATATGGCGACAGACTACACTGAAATCTTCTCGTGACCCCCACAAAGGTTCCGACACCCAGGATGAGAAACACTGGCTTACAATTTATTTATTTGTCATGTCAGGGCAACCAGTCGATTGTATTACATTTCTAACAGAACAAAGCAAACAAACAGACAAAACACAAAATTTGCAAGTTTGGTAGCTGATTAAATGTCCTTTGACCAGTATCTGGCCACTTGGAGTGCCTCTGGTGTTGTTGCAAGAAGGTCCTCCATTGTGCATGTGGCAGGGCTCAGGGTGCATTGCAGCAGGTGGTCAGTGGTTTGCTCTTCTCCACACTCGCATGTTGTGGATTCCACTTTGTGGCCCATTTCTTGAGGTTGGCTCTGCATCTCGTGGTGCCAGAGCGCAGTCTGTTCAGCGCCTTCCAAGTCGCCCAGTCTTCTGTGTGCCCAGGGGGGAGTCTCTCATCTGGTATCAGCCATTGGTTGAGAGTTCTGGGTTTGAGCCTGCCACTTTTGGACTCTCGCTTGCTGAGGTGTTCCAGCGAGTGTCTCTGTAGATCTTAGAAAACTATTTCTTGATTTAAATCGTTGACGTGCTGGCTGATACCCAAACAGGGGATGAGCTGGAGATGTCTCTGCCTTGGTCCTTTCACTATTGGCTGCTACTTCCCGGCGGATGTCAGGTGGTGCAAGTGTAATTTCTCCAGTGGTGTAGGGCGCAGACACCTCGTGATAATGCAGCATGTCTCATTAAGAGCCACATCCACTGTTTTAGTGTGGTGAGATGTGTTCCACACTGGGCATGCATGTACTCAGCAGCAGAGTAGCATAGCGCAAGGGCAGATGTCTTCACTGTGTCTGGTTGTGATCCCCAGGTTGTGCCAGTCAGCTTTCGTATGATATTGTTTCTAGCACCCACTTTTTGCTTGATGTTCAGGCAGTGCTTCTTGTAGATCAGAGCACGGTCCAGAGTGACTCCCAGGTATTTGGGTGCGCTGCAATGCTCCAGTGGGATTCCTTCCCAGGTAATAATCCTCAGAGCTCAAGATGCTTGTCTGTCCTTAAGGTGAAAAACACATGTCTGTGTTTTAGATGGGTTAGGGTTACTGGCTTACAATGAAATGGAAGATCAGAGAAGCCAGCATGATTTTACCTCCTTACATCTTTTTCTTGAAGACAATACAAGGTGAGCAGCGAAAAGAATACCACTCTTAGAATGGTATCAACTGGCATTCATTCTACAATTTAGATGCATCCCATTGTTGCATTTCTCAGGAGGGACTCTTCTCTATCCGAGGATTGCAAACATTCCTCTTCATTGTTGGAGCCAGGTACAAATCTCTCTTGACAATCTTATCAATTATTTCGGCTCAGATTCCTCGGAAACGTCTCCTCGGCGGTGAAACATACGTTCGCTGACAGTCAAAATCGGCAAACCATATTCTGGCCTCACGGATCCGTTCATCGCTTGTCGTTACCTGTTAATGTTTCACACCGCCGAACGAAAGGTGGCAGTTCTCTGGCACCGCCATTTTTAAATTGTCTACGTTACACTCATCCAGATTCCGCTTTGGAAATGAAATGCTTGTGGAGAACTTCATGAAAATCCGAATTTGACAACAGCACTAGTGTCAACAGTGCTTATGCACAAGGTAGACTTCTATAGGTAAAGGTAAAGGTAGTCCCCTGACATTAAGTCCAGTCATGTCTGACTCTGGGGTGTGGTGCTCATCTCCGTTTCTAAGCCGAAGAGCCGGCGTTGTCTGTAGACACCTCCAAGGTCATGTGGCCAGCATGACTGCATTGAGCGCCGTTACCTTCCCACCTGAGCGGTACCTATTTATCTACTCACATTTGCATGTTTTTGAACTGCTAGGTTGGCAGAAGCTAGGGCTGACAGCGGAAGCTCACGCCACTCCCCGGAATCGAACCTGCGACCTTTTGATCAACAAGCTCAGCAGCTCAGTGCTTTAACCCACTACGCCACTGGGGTCTTGTATATAAGTATATAATCTACTCAATGTATATGTAGAGGGCAGGCTTGGGGGTCAAAATTAGGGATTTTGTTGTGCTCATGGATAAGTGGAGGGTCATTCCACGGAGAGGGCAGAGTGCCATCTCAAGGGGTTCTCCATCCCTAAATGTCAGTTTTAATGATTTTTTAATGTATACCAAATGTACTCATATATAAGTCTAGGCCATGTATAAGTGTAGAGTGGGTTAAAGTTTGTATGTCATGTATATATTCATGTATACATTTAGGGATATTGATGTGACCCTTGAATAAGTCAAGGGTCATTCCATGGAGAGGGGAGAGTGCCATCTCAAGAGGTTCTCCATCCTTGGATGCCATGTAAATGTCTAGGGTGCGTTACAAATCATGTAAATGTCTAGGGTAGGTTAAAGCATGTATGTTGTATATATCCATGTGTAAGTCTAGCTTATGTATAAGTTTGGGGATTATGTTGTGACCCTTGTATAAATTGAGGGCCATTCCAGGGGGAAGTGAAAGTGCCATCTCAAGGGGTTTGCCATGTATAAGTAGTTAATGTAAACGTCTAGGGTGGGTTAAAGCATGTATGTCATATATATTCATGTATACATTAGGGATATTTATGTGACCCTTAGATAAGTCAAGGGTAATTCCATGGAGAAGGGAGAGTGCCATCTCAAGGGATTCTCCATCCCTGGATGCCCACTTTAATGAGTTTTTCATGTATACTATATATACTCATGTAGAAGTAGTCCATGTAAATATCTAGGGCAGGTTAAAGCATGTATGTTATATATATTCATGCATACATTAGGGATATTGATGTGACCCTTCTATAAGTCAAGGGTAATTCCATGGAGAAGAGAGAGTGCCATCTCAAGGGATTCTCCATCCCTGGGTGCCCACTTTAATGAGTTTTTCATGTATACTATATATACTCATGTAGAAATAGTCCATGTAAATATCTAGGGCAGGTTAAAGCATGTATGTTATATATATACAGATTGTATTTGTTGTTGTTGTTGTTCATTCGTTCAGTCGTCTCCGACTCTTCGTGACCTCATGGACCAGCCCACGCCAGAGCTCCCTGTCGGCCGTTACCACCCCCAGCTCCCTCAAGGTCAGTCCAGTCACTTCAAGGATGCCATCCATCTTGCCCTTGGTCGGCTCCCTCTTCCTTTTGCCTTCCACTTTCCCCAGCATAATTGTCTTCTCTAGGCTTTCCTGTCTCCTCATGATGTGGCCAAAGTACTTCAACTTTGTCTCTAGTATCTTTCCTACCAGTGAGCAGTCGGGCTTTATTTCCTGGAGGATGGACTGGTTGGATCTTCTCGCAGTCCAAGGCACTCTCAGAACTTTCCTCCAACACCACAGCTCAAAAGCATCGATCTTCCTTCGCTCAGCCTTCCCTAAGGTCCAGCTCTCACATCCGTAGGTTACTACAGGGAATACCATGGCTTTGACTAGGCGGATCTTTGTTGGCAGTCTGATGTCTCTACTCTTTACTATTTTATCGAGACTGGACATTGCTCTCCTCCCAAGAAGGAAGCGTCTTCTGATTTCCTGGCCACAGTCTGCATCTGCAGTCATCTTTGCACCTAGAAATACAAAGTCTGTCACGGCCTCCACGTTTTCTCCCTCTATTTTCCAGTTGTCAATCATTCTTGTTGCCATAATCTTGGTTTTTTTGATGTTTAGCTGCAACCCGGCTTTTGCGCTTTCTTCTTTCACCTTGATTAGAAGGCTCCTCAGCTCCTCCTCGCTTTCGGCCATCAGAGTGGTGTCATCTGCAAATCTGAGGTTGTTAATGTTTCTTCCAGCAATTTTCACCCCAGCTTTGCATTCATCCAGCCCCGCACACCGCATGATGTGTTCTGCATACAAGTTAAAAAGGTTGGGTGAGAGGATGCAGCCTTGCCGTACGCCTTTCCCAATCTTGAACCAGTCTGTTGTTCCGTGGTCAGTTCTGACTGTTGCTCCGTGGTCCTTGTACAGATTCCTCAGGAGAGAGGGAAGGGGGCTTGGGATGCCCATCCCACCAAGAACTTGCCACAATTTATGATCCACACAGTCAAAGGCTTTAGAAGAGTCAATGAAGCAGAAATAGATGTTTTTCTGAAACTCCCTGCCTTTCTCCATTATCCATATTGGCAATTTGGTCTCTCGTTCCTCTGCCTTTTCTAAACCCAGCTTGTACATCTGGCAACTCTCGCTCCATGTATTGCTGGAGTCTTCCTTGCAGGATCTTGAGCATTACCTTACTGGCATGAGAAATAAGGGCCACTGTACGAAAGTTTGAGCAGTCTTTAGCATTTCCCTTTTTTGGTATGGGGATATAAGTTGATTTTTCCAGTCTGATGGCCATTCTTGTGTTTTCCATATTTGCTTGCATATGGCATGCATCACCTTGACAGCATCATCTTTTAAGATTTTAAACAGTTCAGCTGGGATCCCGTCGTCTCCTGCTGCCTTGTTGTTAGCAATGCTTCTTAAGGCCCATTCAACCTCACTCCTCAGGATGTCTGGTTCTAATTCATTCACCACACCGTCAAAACTATCCTCAATATTATTATCCTTCCTATACAGATCTTCTGTATAGTCTCGCCACCTTCTCTTGATCTCTTCAGCTTCTTTTAGGTCCCTGCCATCTTTGTTTCTTATCATACCAATTTTTGCCTGAAATTTACCTCCAATGTTTCTAATTTTCTGGAAGAGGTCTCTTGTCCTTCCGATTCTGTTGTCTTCTTCCACTTCCATGCATTGCTTATTTAAAAATAGTTCCTTATCTCTTCTGGCTAACCTCTGGAATTGCGCATTTAACTGGGCATATCTCCCCTTATCCCTGTTTCCTTTTGCTTTCCTCCTTTCTTGGGCTACTTCCAGTGTCTCAGCAGACAACCATTTTGCCTTCTTGGTGTTCTTTTTCTTTGGGACGTACTTTGTTGCCGCCTCCTGAACAATGTCGCGGACTTCTGTCCATAGTTCTTCTGGGACTCTGTTTACTAAATCTAGTCCTTCAAATCTGTTCTTCACTTCCACTGTATATTCGCTAGGAATGTTAGTGAGATCATATCTAACTGGTCTCTGTGTATTTTCCCTGATCTCTTTAGTTTTATTCTAAATTGGGCAATAAGAAGTTCGTGATCTGAGCTACAGTCAGCCCCAGGTCTTGTTTTCACCGACTGGATGGATGTCCGCCACTTTTGGCTGCAAAGGATGTAGTCAATCTGATTTCGGTGTTGACCGTCTGGTGAGGTCCATGTGTAAAGCCGTCTTTTAGGTTGTTGGAAGAGAGTATTCATGTATACATTAGGGATATTGATGTGACTCTTAGATAAGTCAAGGATCATTCCATGGAGAAGGGAGAGTGCCATCTCAAGAGGTTCTCCATCCCTGGATACCAACTTTTATGAGTTTTTCATGGATATACTCATGAATAAGTGGTTCATGTAAACATCTAGAGCAGGTTAAAGCATGTATGTGTTATATATTCATGTATACATTAGGGATATTGATGTGACCCTTAGATAAGTCAAGGGTCGTTCCATGGAGAGGGAAGAGTGCCATCTCAAGAGGTTCTCCATCCCTGCATGCCAACTTTTATGAGTTTATACTATATATATATTCGTTTATAAGTAGCTCATGTAAATGCCTAAGGTTAGTTAAAGCATGTATGTTGTATAAGTCTAGCTTATGTATTAGTTAAGGGATTGTGATGTGACCCGTGTATAAATTGAGGGTCATTCCATGGGGAAGAGAAAGTGCCATCTCAAGGGGTTCAACATCACTGTATGCCAGCTTTTATTATTTTTTAAAATGTATACTGAATATACTCATGTATAAGTCTAGGGAAAGGTTAAAGTATGTATGTCATATATATTCATCTATAAGTCTATCTCATATATAAGTTTAGGGATTTTGATGTGACCCTTGGATAAGTTGAGGGTCATTTCACGCAAAAGGAAAGTGCCAGCACTGTCTGTGGGGGTCCAAGTAGAGAAATGTTGGGAACTTACTGAGACGAGTTGCTAGGCCACACCACCTTTTTCCATGTGCTAACATTGCATTGATTTATTGTTTTAATTTATGACTTGACACGGCCTTTTAATTAACACAACGGCAACGCAATCGGAGAGGTCTTTTGCACAAGTCAGCACTCCTGTCTCAAGACCCGGAGATGCCCAAGGATGCGGATGTATATTGTTCTCCCTCCCCGTTCCCCACAAATGTACAAAAATGATAATTGGAGGCTGATGGGAGTTGATTTAGTAGTAAAGTGGAGTAGTTAGAGAAAGTGGTTTATGAAGTTATAAAAACTTTATAGAGCCTTGGATGAAGGAGTGAAAAGTAGTAACACAAAAGACGATTTGGAATTGCTTGAGTTGTCTGAGCTCGGCCTACCGTCTACATCTAGGGTACATCTACACTGTGGAGTTAATGGAATTTGATACCACTTGAACTCCCATGACTCAATGCTACAGAATACTGGGAAGAAGTCTTAAATTCTTGAAGTCCAAAAGATGATGGTTGGTCTGGAACTTGAGGAGATGAAGTCCAAAAAACCTGGAATTCTGGGCAAAGAACTCTGAAATACTTCAAATCACTTCCAAGACCTCCAAGGAGCATGATCAAGGGTTGGAGGCCAAAAATACTTGGAGGATGAAGACGATTTGGAATTGCTTGAGTTGTCTGAGCTCGGCCTACCTTCTACATCTAGGGTACATCTACACTGTGGTGTTAATGGAATTTGATACCACTTGAACTCCCATGACTCAATGCAATGGAATACTGGGACTTGGAATTCAGGAAAAAGTCTTAAATTCTTGAAGTCCAAAAGATGATGGTTGGTCTGGAACTTGAGGAGATGGTCCATAAAACCTGGAATTCTGGGCAAAGATACTTCAAATCACTTCCAAGACCTCCAAGGAGCATGACCAATGGTTGGAAGCCAAAAATACCTGGAGGATGAAGACGATTTGGAATTGCTTGAGTTGTCTGAGCTCGGCCTACCGTCTACATTTAGGGTACATCTACACTATGGAGTTAATGGAATTTGATAACACTTGAACTCCCATGACTCAATGCTACAGAATACTGGGACTTGGAATTCAGGAAGAAGTCTTAAATTCTTGAAGTCCAAAAGATGATGGTTGGTCTGGAACTTGAAGAGATGAAGTCCAAAAGACCTGGAATTCTGGGCAAAAAACTCTGAAATACTTCAAATCACCTCCAAGACCTCCAAGGAGCATGATCAATGGTTGGAGGCCAAAAATACTTGGAGGATGAAGGACTAAAAAAATAAGATCTTGCAAGGTTCTGGACAATTTCTCCACCATTCCTCGCATGAAAATCATGGTCAACAACAGAGCAGCTTTGTAAGTAGTTCCTTCAAACTTCAAACCAAAAGCTGCTCAGATCTTTGGCAGAGAGGGCCACAACTTGTAGACCAACAACTCCCATGATTTCAGATAGTATGACTGATCGTCTGGAACCCTGGGAGATGAAGTCCCAAATGAAAGCTTTGAATCTCAAGCTATAGCTAGTATGATCAATGGTAGAAGAATACTGAAGTACTTGAAGTCCAAATCAATGGAGGAGGGAAGACCTCCAGATCGGAACCATGGGAGATGACAACCAAAAGACCTCAGATCCAAATATCTGGAAGATGAAATACCTTTGAAACTTAAATTTCAGCCAGTAGACCATACTGGTTTGGAATTGGAAAAGATGCCTGAAAAACTTGAAGACCAAATTATGGGAAGACAGATAGTATGACCAATAGTCTGGAATTCTGAGAAATAAAGTCCAAAAGACCTGGAATTCAGGGAGAAGAATCTGAAATACCCAAAGTCCAATTCATTGGAGTAGGAAGACCTTCAGATTGATGACTGATAATCTGGAACCCTGAGAGGTGGTCCCAAAAATCAGAAGGATGTAAGAGCTTTTAATCTCAAGCTTCAGTCACCATGGTCAATAGTTTGGAAGTCTGGAAGAAGAATTCTGAAATACTTGATGTCCAAATTAATGAAGATAATGAAATACTTGGTCCAATTCAATGGAGAAGGAGGACCTGCAGATAAGATGACTGACAGTCTGGAATACTGGGAGGTGACGTCCAAAATACATGGAATCCTAGGAGAAGAAATCTGAAATGCCTAAAATCCAAATCACAGGTGGTGGGAGGACCTCCAAATAGGATGAGTGGTCTGGAACTATGGGAGATGAGGTCCAAAAGATCTCAGATTCAAATACTAGAAGAATGAAAGACTTCCAGGTATGAAGATCAAGTCCAAAAGACCTGAGATCCAAATATCTAGAGGATGGAAGACCTTTGAATCTGAAGCTCTAGCTAACATGATCAATGGTTTTGAATTCTGAGAGAAGAAGTCTGAAATACTTGGTCCAATTCAATGGAGAAGGAGGATCCGCAGATAAAATGACTGACAGTCTGGAATTCTGGGAGGTGAAGTCCAAAAGAAATGGAATCCTAGGAGAAGAAATATTAAATGCCTAAAATCCAAATCACAGGAGGGGGAAAGACCTCCAAATAGGGTGAGTGATGGTGTGAAACCATGGGAGATGAGGTCCAAAAGATCTCAGATTCAAATACTAGAAGAATGAAAGACTTCCAGGTATGGGGATCAAGTCCAAAAGACCTAAGATCCAAACATCTGGAGGATGGAAGATCTTTGAATCTTAAGCTCTAGCTATCATGGTCAATTGTTTTGAATTCTGAGAGAAGATAATGAAATACTTGGTCCAATTCAATGGAGAAGGAGGACCTGCAGATAAGATGACTGACAGTCTGGAATACTGGGAGGTGATGTCCAAAAGACATGGAATCCTAGGAGAAGAAATCTGAAATGCCTAAAATCCAAATCACAGGAGGGGGAAAGACCTACAAAATAGGATGAGTGACAATCTGGAACCATGGGAGATGAGGTCCAAAAGATCTCAGATTCAAATACTAGAAGAATGAAAGACTTCCAGGTATGGGGATCAAGTCCAAAAGACCCAAGATCCAAATATCTGGAGGATGGGAGATCTTTGAATCTTAAGCTCTAGCTATCATGGACAATGGTTTTGAATTCTGAGAGAAGAAGTATGAAATACTTGGTCCAATTCAATGGAGAAGATAAGATGACCAACAGTCTGGAATTCTGGGAGGTGAAGCCCAAAAGACATGGAACCCTAGGAGAAGAAATCTGAAATGCCTAAAATCCAAATCACAGGAAGGAGAAAGACCTCCAAATAGGATGAGTGATGGTCTGGAACCATGGGAGATGAGGTCCAAAAGATCTCAGATTCAAATACTAGAAGAATGAAAGACTTCCAAGTATGAAGATCAATTCCAAAAGACCTGAGATCCAAATATCTGGAGGACGATGGTCTGGAACTGTGGGAGATGAAGCCCAAAAGATCTCAGATACAAATACAAGAAGATGAAAGGCCTTTGACTCTCAAGCTCCAGCCACGATGGTCAATGGATTTGGAATTCAGGAAGAAGTCTTAAATTCTTGAAGTCCAAAAGATGATGGTTGGTCTGGAACCTGAGGAGATGAAGTCCAAAAGATCTGGAATTCTGGGCAAAGAAGTTTGAAATACTTCAAGTTCAAATCACCTCCAAGACCTCCAAGGAGGTCAATGGTTGGAGGCCAAAAATACTTGGAGGATGAAGAACTAAAAAAATAAGATCCTGCAAGGTTCTGGAGAATTTCTCCACCATTCCTGGCATGAAAATCATGGTTGACGACAGAGTAGCTTGGTTAGTAGTTCCTTCAACCTTCAAACAGAAAGCTGCCCAGATCTCCGCCCCACATTCAAAATAATTCTCTGTGTCGTTCTTTTTAATTAAACTCGCTAGAGGCCGATCCAACATGTCTCCCCCCGTCACTAAATCATCCCCATACATCCTCTTCCTTTGTCGTTTTAATTAAAGGCGCACCCGGAAAGAAACTTTGATATTGGCCCATTTATTTGTCTTAAATCAACCGTCAGGGCTTTGGAAACAGGTTCCTATTTAGAGCGAGTGAAGAATGAGAGCAACGGGGAATAAATATCCAAGAAGGCAAAAAAGACTGGGGAGGAAAGGAACAGAGAAGGTTAATTTGAGCCAGACGGTGGGAAACAACATTGCGAGACTGCAGTTGAATTTTAAGACTCTCTAGGTGCTCCCTGGTGAATGCTGGAAAAAGTTTGTTCCTACTAGCAGTAGTAATTATGTTCCTATAGCAGGTTTGTTGTTCATTCGTTCAGTCGTCTCCAACTCTTCGTGACTTCATGGACCAGCCCACGCCAGAGCTCCCTGTCGGCCGTCACCACCCCCAGCTCCTTCAAGGTCCGTCCAGTCCCTTCAAGGATGCCATCCATCCATCTTGCCTTTGGTCAGCCCCTCTTCCTTTTACCTTCCACTTTCCCCAGCATCATTGTCTTCTCCAGGCTTTGCTGTCTCCTTATGATGTGGCCAAAGGACTTCCACTTTGTCTCTACTCTCCTTCCCTCCAGTGAGCAGTCGGGCTTTATTTCCTGGAGGATGGACTGGTTGGATCTTCTCGCAGTCCAAGGCACTCTCAGCACTTTCCTCCAACACCACAGCTCAAAAGCATCGATCTTCCTTCGCTCAGCCTTCCCTAAGGTCCAGCTCTCACATCCGTAGGTGACTACTGGGAAGACCATGGCTTTGACTAGGCAATGGATCTTTGTTGCCAGTCTGAATAATACCATGGCTTTGACTAGGCAATGGATCTTTGTTGCCAGTCTGATGTCTCTACTCTTTACTATTTTATCGAGATTGGACATTGCTCTCCTCCCAAGAAGTAAGCGTCTCCTGATTTCCTGGCCACAGTCTGCATCTGCAGTAATCTTTGCACCTAGAAATACAAAGTCTGTCACGGCCTCCACGTTTCTCCCTCTATTTTCCAGTTGTCAATCATTCTTGTTGCCATAATCTTGGTTTTTTTTGACATTTAGCTGCAACCCGGCTTTTGCGCTTTCTTCTTTCACCTTGATTAGAAGGCTCCTCAGCTCCTCCTCGCTTTCGGCCATCAGAGTGGTGTCATCTGCATATCTGAGTTTGTGAATGTTTCTTCCAGCAATTTTCACCCCAGCCTTGCATTCCTCAAGCTCCGCACATCCTCGCATGATGTGTTCTGCATACACGTTAAAAAGGTTGGGTGAGATATGCAGCCTTGCCGTACGCCTTTCCCAATCTTGAACCAGTCTGTTGTTCCGTGGTTTCTGACTGTTGCTCCTTGGTCCTTGTACAGATTCCTCAGGAGAGAGGGAAGGGGGCTTGGGATGCCCATCCCACCAAGAACTTGCCCCAATTTATTATGATCCACACAGTCAAAGGCTTTAGAATAGTCAATGAAGCAGAAATAGATGTTTTTCTGAAACTCCCTGCCTTTCTCCATTCTCCAGCATCCGGATATTGGCAATCTGGTCTCTCGTTCCTCTGCCTTTTCTAAACCCAGCTTGAACATCTGGCAACTCTCGCTCCATGTATTGCTGGAGTCTTCTTGCAGGATCTTGAGCATTACCTTACTGGCATGAGAAATAAGGGCCACTGTACGGAAGTTTGAGCAGTCTTTCGCATTTCCCTTTTTTGGTATGGGGATATAAGTTGATTTTTTCCAGTCTGATGGCCATACTTGTGTTTTCCATATTTGCTGGCATATGGCATGCATCATACCTATAGCACGTAGTAGGCGTAAAAATATGGGCATGATCCTGTGCGAATGAGCAGTCCTGAGAGTTATAGTTTTACCAGGTATTTGGCCTTCTCAGTCAAAGAATGCCAAACTACGACTCTATGGTATTGAACTACATTAATTTTACAGTGTAGATACTCCCCGATATTGTGGATCAGTCACCAGACGCTGATGGTTTAACTGATGATTCAGAGAGGATTTTGTGCTTTCCTGGGGAGGATTCAGAGAGGACTGTGAGGTTTCCTGTGGCACAAAGTGACGGGCCCTCGAGTCTAGGAAATGATGGTTATCTCTGTGAGAAACCCAGCTCGGAAAGTGCAGGGCCTCTAGAGCATTCAGGGGAGTCAGAAGTAGCAACAGCAGATAAGGAATCCAGTGAAGAGTCAAGTGATAAGGAGAGTTCCCATGGGAGCCATCCACTCTTCTGTCAGGCAGGAAAAGCACAATCAAAGCACCCCCAACACTTAGCCACCCAGCCTCTGTTTAAACGCCTTCAAAGAAGGAGCTTCCCCTACACTACAAGACAGAGAGTTTCACTGTTGAACGGCCAGGAGGTTTTGTTGTAGTTCAACCAGAGGCTGATGGTTTAACTGATGATTTAGAGAGGATTGTGTGGTTTCCTGGGGAGGATTCAGAGAGGGCTGTGAGGTTTCCTGTGGCACAAAGTGATGGGCCCTCGAGTCTAGGAAATGATTGTTATCTCTGTGAGAAACCCGGCTCGAAAAGTGCAGGGCCTCTAGAGCATTCAAGGGAGTCAGAAGTAGCAACAGCAGATAAGGAATCCAGCAAAGAGTGAAGTGATAAGGAGGGTTCCCATGGGAGCCATCCACTCTTCTGTCAGGCAGGAAAAGCACAATCAAAGCACTCCCAACAGTTAGCCATCTAGAAAACTGGCTTGGAAAGTGCCGTGCCTCAAGGCCAGTGAGAAGAGCCAGAAGTAGCAACAGCAGATAAGGAATCCAGTGAAGAGTCAAGGGATAAGGAGGGTTCCCATGGGAGCCATCCACTCTTCTGTCAGGCAGGAAAAGCATAATCAAAGCACCCTCAACAGTTAGCCATCTAGAAAACTGGCTTGGAAAGTGCCGTGCCTCAAGGCCAGTGAGAGGAGCCAGAAGTAGCAACAGCAGATAAGGAATCCAGTGAAGAGTCAAGTGATAAGGAGGGTTCCCATTGGAGCCATCCACTCTTCTGTCAGGCAGGAAAAGCACAATCAAAGCACTCCCAACAGTTAGCCATCCAGCCTTTGTTTAAACGCCTTCAAAGAAGGAGCTTCCCCTACACTACAAGACAGAGAGTTTCACTGTTGAACGGCCAGGAGGTTCTGTTGTAGATCAACCAAGGGCTGATGGTTTAACTGATGATTTAGAGAGGATTGTGGGTTTTCCTGTGGCATGAAGTGATGGGCTCTCAAGTCTGGGAAATTCAGGTCTTGTGAGAAAACTGGCTTGGAAAGTGCCATGCCTCAAGGCCAGTGAGAGGAGCCAGAAGCAGCAACAGCAGATAAAGAATCGAGTGAAGAGCTGAGTGATAAGAAGAGTTTCCAGGAGAAACTACCTGTAGCTACTAAGATCAACAAAAGTCTTTGTTTACAAATCAGAGCCGAAAATAGATTGTACCGTTCAGAGATATTACATGGGAAAATTGTGAAAGAAATTCATGGGAAATAGAATGATTTCATGGGTGTCTATTAGGCAGCAAGTTGTTTACCTTCAGGTCAGTTCGGGCATATCTGTGTTAGAATAAGAAGCTTTTTATATGTCTGTACAATAAACTGTGATGCAATAGTCAAAGGTGTTTCCAGACCTGGAGTGCAACACCTAAGACACAATTATTATTATCGGCATCTTCGGTTCCCTCGAGATTGTTTTCCATGTGATCTTCATTTTAGGCGTGAGTGTCCTTGGCTGCCCAAATGGGTTGCGGAAAAGCCTTAGATGTTTTATTCTAAACAGCAAAGCTCACAACCCGACGCCGACATCTAAGGCCTGGTGGGACTCTCCCCGACCAACGCAATTCCCTTCTGCAAAGTAACAACTCGTGTTCGGGCCCAGCTTGAGTGCAAACCGGCGGAAAAAATTGAATTAGCAGATGAGAGCCTCGCAACCTCCTGGGAGGATCTTTTGTCCTGCCTCGCCTTGTCTTTCTCTCTCTGAGAGCTGGAAATTGCATCGTCAAAGAGAAAGAGCTTTTATTTGCTATCTTCTGAGGCTTTATTGCATTGGCAGACGTGTGTTACATATTGCCGAGGGTGGCCCAGATTTTGCTGGTTTGTCCCAACTAGACGGTTGAAGGGTGAGTTGACTCTCTCGATGGAAAGTAGCCATTTGATCTGATAAGATAGCCAAACTTACATTAGGGAGTTCAATCCATACATAGGGGTGTCTAGGGATGCTGCATAGCAGGGGGTTGGACTAGATGGCCCGTGTGGTCTCTTCCAACTCTATCATTATTGGGTTGCTGTAAGTTTTTGGGGTTTTTTTGGGGTTGTATGGCCAAAAAACCCACTGTTTCCAGCCATAAAAGCCTTCAACAACACATCTATCATTATTATTAGTAGTAGTATTAGTATTATTACTATAATTATTATTATTATTATAGCTGGATGGCCATCTGTCAGGCATACTTTGATTGTGCATTTCCTGCATGGCAGCAGGTTGGACTAGATGGCCCATGTGGTCTCTTCCAACTCAATCATTATTATTATTAGTAGTAGTAGTATTACTGTTAATATTATGGCTGGATGGCCATTGATTGTTCTTTTCCTATCATTAATAGTAGATATTATTATTATTACTATTACTATTATAGCTGGATAGCCATCTGTCAGGGGTGCTTTGATTGTGCTTTTCCTGCACAGCAGGAGGTTGGACTAGATGACCCATGCTTCCAACTCTATCATTATTATTAGTAGTAGTAGTAGTGTTACTATTTTGGCTGGATAGCCATCTGTCGGGGTGCTTTGATTGTGCTTTTCCTGCACAGCAGGGAGTTGGACTAGATGGCCCATGCGGTCACTTCCAACTCTATCATTATTAGTAGTAGTGAAAGGGTCTTTGAGTGAAATTTGCAAATGCTAAGCAAGGGGCTTTGAATGAAATTAACAGCAAAAGAGAAATATATAGCCTTCCTCTGTAGAAAAAGAGCAACACGGAAGAAAATGTTTTAAGAAACAAGATGTGGCATGTAGAGGTCGGAAGTTGTGTTGTGGTTAAGTTCAAAGGTTGTGGTTAAGTGCAGAGTCTGCAGGTACAAGAAGGTACTTTCCATCAAAAAGTCAAGGGAGGGGGCTGGAAAGTGAGTACTTTCCATGACAAAAAAAAGTTCTTGTTTACTTGAGGTTATATATCAGTGGTCAAAAGCCAAGAAGACACGGCAGTCACTTGAAGGGTAACATCTGCGTATGTTGCCAGGCTGTCCGTCTTTTTCATGAAGAAACTAAAATAAACCTTGTTTTTTGATCTTTTTGGGCACCGTCTCGTTCCTTACATGTTCCCGTGATGTGGACCTAAGAAGACCCAATTTAGAGTCTCTAACAGTAGTATTATTATTACTATTACTATTATGGCTGGATGGCCATCTGTCAGGGGTGCTTTGATTGCGCTTTAGCTTCACAGCAGGGAATTGGAATAGATGCCCAAGGGATCTCTTCCAACTCTATGATTCTATGAATCCCAGACCATCGGTCACCACATTTGGAGGCCTTCTGTCTTCCCGTGATCTCAGGTGTCATCAGTCTGGATGACCTTTAGGGGTCCCTTCCAAGTCTATGACTCTATCGGTAGGCTGTTAGGAATTGTGGGAGTTGAAGTCCAAAACACCCAGAGGGCCGAAGTTTGCCCCTGCCTGTGCTACAAGGTGTGGGTACCTCCAGCGTTGCAATGACCTCCATTGCCATCTACTGCTCTTCCTTCGCCTCTGTATTGCTCGTCCTCCATGTTTAAAGCATAAGACACAACGGAGGACCACGCTTGCGGTTGCTTCGGTTCCTGAAATACATGCTAGTAATAATAAAAGAAGCTTTCCTCTGGAAACAAAGGCAACGCCAGCTCCATAATGGAAGGCCGGAGAAAGGAACGGCATGCATATTTCAGCAGACGAGGCTCTCTCCCTTTGCCCTGAATATGTATGGGTCTTCGGACGCTCGACCTTCGGATTCAAAAGTAGCATGTACACAATATGAACTTATTAAGGAAGTGACCCTTGAAGATCGACAAGGCCGGAATGACAATACCTTTGCAATGCTAGAGAATGATATATATTATGTAGGACTAGCTTGGGTACCCCCGAGATTTGTAGTTTGGTGACGTGCCAGCATTCTGTAGCAGGCGAAAGGAAAACTACAACTCCTAGCACTCCATCACATCAAGCCACAGCAGTTAAACAGCATTAATATGGCAATGTAGATGTGCCTTTGGATGAGCGCATGGTCCAAACCAAAGCAGATTTCAACATCCTTTATCTGGCCAGTTCCACAGAAAATGCTGCATTTTCCGGTGCAAAATAATATGTTGGGAATGATTCTATGTAGACGTGTCTTTGGACGAACGCATGGTCAAAACCAAAGCGGATTTCAACATCCTTTATCTGGCCAATTGCAAGGAAAATGTCGCATTTTCCAGTGCAAAAAAAATGTTGGGAGTGATTCTATGTAGATGCATCTTTGGACAAGCAATTGGCAACATCCTTTATCTGGCCAATTGCAAGGATAATGTCTCATTTCTAGTGCAATATTATATGTTGTGAATGATTCTATGTAGACACGCCTTTGGATGAGCGCATGGTCCACACCAAAGTGGATTTCAACATCCTTTATCTGGCCATTTGCAACAAAAATGTTGCATTTTCCGGTGCAAAAAAATATGTTGGGAGCAGGGGCGGCTTGCCCATTACGCGAAGTAAGTGGTCGCAGAATACTTTTTTTGCCAGGGGCGCAGAGGCGCCTCTGTAAATGTCCCTCGACTGCCACTTGAGGAGCGCCCCCTCAGCTCACAACAGCCCTAGCAGTCCGGGGGGAGCCTCGGCTTTCTTGTCTCGCTGCCGGGCGATCCTCTTCCCAAAGGGGCCGGGCCCTTGAGCCTCGCCTAGCCCCTCTCGTTCCTGCTCCACCCGGCCACCGGATGCGCGAGCAGAGCCGGCGCTCAATCGTTCTCCGCGTTCGATCCCTTCCCCATGACCGGCTCCCTTTCCCGATCCCCCGGCGCTCCACCAGCCTCCTCTCCTCTCCCCAATCCGCGGGTGGGCCAAGGGGCGGAGCCGCCGCACCTAGCCCTCTTCGAGTCCGGAGGCGTGTCTGAAGACCCCAGTGTGCGCACCAAAAGTTGCCTCATCTCCTGACTTTCTCTTCAGCCATTGGGACCGAGAGAGAGAGAGAGAGAGAGCCCATCCGGCTGGAGGTATCTCCCTCCTCCGCTCCCTCCTTTGTTTTTGCG
This sequence comes from Anolis sagrei ordinatus, assembly GCF_025583915.1. NCBI lineage: Eukaryota > Metazoa > Chordata > Lepidosauria > Squamata > Anolidae > Anolis > Anolis sagrei. The sequence goes on from NW_026844589.1 coordinate 31,330,132, forward strand.
CCTACCTTCAGGAAAGGTGGGCATCTCCACCTCTGTCCTCTCTCTCTCTCTTGGTCCCAATGGCTGAGGAGAAAGTCAGGAGAAGAGGTGACTTTTGGTGCACACGCCGGTGTCTTCAGGCATGCCTCCGGACCCAAAGCGGGCCAGGCAAGGGAGCAAGTGCGGCAAGTGTAGTTACTGGGATGTATAGTTCACCTACAATCAAAGAGCATTCTGAACTCCACCAATGATGGAATTGAACCAAATATGGCACACAGAACTCACACGACGAACAGAAAATATATATCAGTGATTGGTTGGGGGGGGGGGGGGCAAAATACTGTTTGCTTACCGTTGAAAATTACCTAGGGCCGCCTCTGGTTGGGAGTGATTCTATGTAGACGCGCCTTTGGACGAGCGCATGGTCAAAACTAAAGCGGATTTCAACATCCTTTATTTGACAAATTGCAAAGAAAATGTCACATTTTCCAATGCAAAAAAAATGTTGGGAGTGATTCTATGCAGACGCATCTTTGGACAAGCGCATGGACAAAAATAAAATGGATTTCAACATCCTTTATCAGGCCAATTACAAAGAAAATGTCACATTTTCCGGTGCAAAATTATATGTTGGGAGTGATTCTATGTAGACGCGCCTTTGGACGAGCGCATGGTCCAAACCAAAGTGGATTTCAACATCCTTTATCTGGCCAATTGCAAGGAAAATGTCGCATTTTCTGGTACAAAAACAATATGTTGGGAGTTATTCGATTCTTCCACAACTTCCCGGACGCTATCCGTATTTTAAATATGAAGAACGGGGTGTATGCCATTATAGTTGGTGGAATATATATATATATCTTTCCCAACTTTGAAAATCTAAATTAAATTTGGCTTTGGGATGCCATTACTTCCCCGCATTAAAAAAGCTCGGGGGATTAGGAGATAAAAGCGCCCAATCCAATCTCGACAGGCCGGGAGGAGATGCCAGACAGCCGGTAATCTGGCCCTCGCCTTTAATAAGCTTGTCCTGGAGGGAGGGAAGGGAATAATTATTTAATTCCATTTGCCAGGCACCGGAGACAAGCTCCCAGGCATTTCGGAGAGAGAAAGGAAGAGAGCGAAAGGAGGGAGGGAGCGGCCAGGTCTGTCCAGGGACTGGGACTTAGTCGTGGCCGGCCTAGCGGTAAATCAAGGGCTTCAGAGCGAGATGGTGGAATGCGGCGGGTTTCTTTGCAAGTCAAATGTCCCAAGGTCTCTATTTGCTCACCCTTCGGAGGTCATTGGAAAGGTTAACCCATTCTCATGGGAGCCAGAACTAGCAGGCAGCATACCAGATCCTTTGGAAGGGGTCCCAGAGGTCATCCAAACCAACCTCTTTCTGCCATGAAGGCAGAGGTGGCCCTAGGTAATTTTCAACGGTAAGCATAACTCCTGCTACAAAACAGGAGCTTCTTTGTTGAGTTCCAGGGTCAGAGAAGCAGATGGCGGAAACAGAAGAACGGCCTGCCTCAGGGGAGCGTGCTCTCTCCATCCATGTTCAACATCGACACAAATGACCAGCCACTGCCAGAAGGGACAGAGAGTTTCATCTATGCTGATGATCGTGCCATCACCGCTCAAGCAGGGAGCTTTGAGATGGTTGAACAGAAGCTTTCCGAAACTCTAGGTGCTCTTACTGTCTATTACAGGGAAAACCAGCTGATCCCCAACCCATCTAAAACACATCTCAAGAACAGAGAAGCATCCCGAGCTCTGAGGATTATTACCTGGGAAGGAATCCCACTGGAGCATTGCAGCACACCCAAATACCTGGGAGTCAATCTAGGCGGTGCCCTGACCTACAAGAAGCACTGCGTGAATATCAAGCAAAAAGTGGGTGCTGGAAACAATATCATACGAAAGCTGACTGGCACAACCTGGGGATCACAACCAGACACAGTGAAGACATCTGCCCTTGCGCTATGCTACTCTGCTGCTGAGTATGCATGCCCAGTGTGGAACACATCTCACCACACTAAAACAGTGGATGTGGCTCTTAATGAGACATGCCGCATTATCACGGGGTGTCTGCGCCCTACACCCCTGGAGAAATTACACTGTCTAGCCGGTATCGCACCACCTGACATCCGCCGGGAAGTGGCAGCCAATAGTGAAAGGACCAAGGCAGAGACATCTCCAGCTCATCCCTTGTTTGGGTATCAGCCAGCACGTCAATGACTTCAATCAAGAAATAGTTTTCTAAGATCTACAGAGACACTCGCTGGAACACCTCAGCAAGCGAGAGTCCAAAAGTGGCAGGCTCAAACCCAGCACCTCAATCAATGGCTGATACCAAATGAGAGACTCCCCCCTGGGCACACAGAGGAGACTTGGAAGGCGCTGAACAGACTGCGCTCTGGCACCACGAGATGCAGAGCCAACCTTCAGAAATGGGGCCACAAAGTGGAATCCTCGACATGCGAGTGTGGAGAAGAGCCAACCACTGACCACCTGCTGCAATGCACCCTGAGCCCTGCCACATTCACAACGGAGGACCTTCTTGTGGCAACACCAGAGGCACTCCAAGCGGACAGATACTGGTCAAAGGACATTTAATCAACTACCAAACTCGCAAATTTTGTATTTTGTCTGTTTGTTTGCTTTGTTCTGTTAGAAATGTAATAGAATTTGATTGGTTGTCCTGACACAACAAATAAATAAATAAATTTTGGCACCACCCCCCCCCCTCCCCAACCAATCACTGATATATATTTTCTGTTTGTCATGGGAGTTCTGTGTGCCATATTTGGTTCAATTCCATCATTGGTGGAGTTCAGAATGCTCTTTGATTGTAGGTGAACTATACATCCCAGTAACTACAACTCGCATATGTCAAGGTCTATTTTTCCCCAAGAGCGCCCCTGGGTAAAATCAACTCTATTGCAAATGCTTACTTTGCGTAATGCATTAGCCGCCCCTGCATGAAGGCACCATTCAAGCCGTCCTGACAGATGGCCATCTATCCTCTGTTTCAAAACCTCCAGAAACTCTGAGTTGGAAGGCACCGCAAAGATAATCTAGTCCAACCCCTTTCTTCCATGTAGACACAATTCAAGCCCTCTCGACATATGGCCATCTAGCCTGTTTGAAATCCTCCAGAGGAGGCTCCAAAAACTCCGAATCCTAGAGTAGGAAGGTACTGCAAAGATCATCTAGTCCAACACCTTTCTTCCATGTGGACACAATTCAAGCCCTCTCGGCAGATGGTCATCTAGCCTGTTTAAAATCCTCCAGAGGAGAGATTCCAAAAACTCCAAATCTTAAAGTAGGAAGGGACTCCAAAGATCATCTAGTCCAACCCCTTTCTTCCATGTAGGCACAATTCAAGCCCTCCCGACAGATGGCCATCTAGCCTGTTTAAAATCCTCCAGAGGAGGCTCCAAAAACTCCAAATCTTAAAGTAGGAAGGGACTCCAAAGATCATCTAGTCCAACCCCTTTCTTCCATGTAGGCACAATTCAAGCCCTCCCGACAGATGGCCATCTAGCCTGTTTAAAATCCTCCAGAGGAGGCTCCAAAAACTCCGAATCCTAGAGTTGGAAGGTACTGCAAAGATCATCTAGTCCAACCCCTTTCTTCCATGTAGACACAATTCATGCCTTCCAAACAGATGGCCATCTAGCCTGTTTGAAATCCTCCAGAGGAGACTCCAAAAACTCCAAATCCTTAGAGTTGGAAGGTACTGCAAAGATCATCTAGTCCATGAAGACGCCATTCAAGCCCTCCCAACTGATGGCCATCCAGCCTGTTTCAAATCCTCCAGAAACTCTGAATTCTTAGAGTTGGGAGATGCTGCAAAGATCCTCTAGTCCAACCCCTTTCTGCCATGAAGACACCATTCAAGCCCTCCCAACTGATGACCATCCAGCCTGTTTCAAAACCTCCAGAAACTCCAATTCCTAGAGTAGTAAGGGACTTCAAAGATCATCTAGTCCAACCCCTTTTTTCCAAGTAGACACAATTCAGGCCCTCCCAACAGATGGCCATCCAGCCTGTTTCAAATCCTCCAGAAAATCTGAATCCTTAGCGTTGGAAGGGACTCCAAAGATCATCTAGTCCAACCCCCTTCTGCCATGAAAACACCATTCAAGCCCTCCCGACAGATGGCCATCCAGCCTGTTTCAAATCCTCCAGAAAATCTTAATCTTTAGAGTTGGAAGGGATTCCAAAGATCATCTAGTCCAACGCCCTTCTGGCATGAAGACACCATTCAAGCCCTTCCGACAGATGGCCTTTCAGCCTGTTTCAAACCCTCCAGAAACTCTGAATTCTTAGAGTTGGGAAATGCTGCAAAGATCATCTAGTCCAACCCCTTTCTGCCATGAAGAAACCATTCAAGCCCTCCCAACAGATGGCCATCCAACCTGTTTCAAAACCTCCAGAAAATCGGAATCTTTAGAGTTGGAAGAGATTCCAAAGATCATTTAGTCCAACGCCCTTCTGCCATGAAGACACCATTCAAGCCCTCCCGACAGATGACCATCCAGCCTGTTTCAAATACTCCAGAAAATCTGAATCCTTACATTTGGAAGGGACTCCAAAGATCATCTAGTCCATGAAGACACCAGTCAAGCCCTCCCAACTGATGGCCATCCAGCCTGTTTCAAATACTCCAGAAAATCCGAATCTTTAGAGTTGGAAAGGACTCCAAAGATCATCTAGTCCAACCCCCTTCTGCCATGAGGACACCATTCAAGTCCTCCCATCAGGTGGCCATCTAGCCTGTTTCAAATCCTCAAGAGAAGGCTCCAAAAACCCCGAATCCTAGAGTTGGAAAGGACTCCAAAGATCATCTAGTCCAACCCCCTTCTGCCATGAAGAAACCATTCAAGCTTTCCCAACAGATGGCCATCCAGCATTTCAATACCTCCATAGCATTTCAACTCCAAATAATAGAGTTGAGTGGAGCTGTAAAGATCATCTAGTCCAACATCCTTCTGCTCTTGTTGTTATTGTTGTTGTTGTGGTTGTGGTTGCTCATGTTCTGCTTGGGTTCCACCAAGGCTCCTAGATCCCTTTCACATGAACATCTTCAGTATGGGATTGATTTATAGCGGCTTGCTTAACACGGCGATTCTTTCCAAAGTCCAACGAGATATTTATTCCCGGCCTCCCCATTCCTCTGGCGATGCGACGTGACTCTCATTGTCACCACGAATTAAAAAATCCACTTTTGATGGAAGCCGGGGCATTCGGATGAGAAGGAGGGGATAGATTATCGTTCAAGCATCATGCAGGGAAAAAAACATCAACAATGCTTTCATGCCTACTTTCCCCCTTTTGCTTGATTCCGGAAAATATAATATAATAAAAGTGCCGTAAGTCTTTCGGGTGCGGGATGAATGCAGCTTTACCCCACTTGTGGTTCAATGCTAGGGAATCCTAGGAGGCAAAGACCTTGGTGAACGACAACTCCCAGGATTCCCTAGCATTGAGTCCATGGTGGTTCGAATGGGGTCAAAACTATGCATTCCACAATGCTTATGCTTTAAACCAGTTCTCAACCTGGGAGTCGCGACCCCCGGAGGGGTCGATTGCCAATTTCTGAGGGGTCATCGGAGTGCTTCCTTAGGCCCCGCCTCCTGTGACCCCTCAGAAATTGGCAATCAATTGTTAAATATAACAGATGGTGGGATTTGTAGTACCTTCAACAGCATCATCTGTTGTCCATACTTCCCCAAATACCCCCTATAGTACTTTATGTTGGTCATGGGAGTTCTGTGTGCCAAGTTTGCTAAAATTCCATTGTTGGTGGAGTTCAGAATGCTCTTTGATTGTATGTGAACTATAATTCCCAGAAACTACATCTCCTAAATGAGAAGGTCTATTTTCCCAAAACTCCAAATTTGGGCATATTGAGTATTTGTGCCAAGTTTGGTCCAGATTCATGGTTGTCTGGGTTCAGAGTGCTCTCCGGATGTAGGCGAACTACATCTCCCCTAAATCACTGTCAATTCCTCCCAAACCCCTCCAGTATTTTATGATGGTCATTGAGGTTCTGTGTGCCAAGTTTGGTCCAGATTTGTCATTCGTGGGGGTCTCAGCTGTGGAAGTCAGAGCTGAATTGGTTGAAGGTACTGCAAATCCTATCATTCGTTGTCCATACTCCCCAAACAGCCTACGGCTGATAGGAATTGTGGGAGTTGTAGTCCAAAACACCCGGAGGGCCAAAGTTTGCCCATTCCTGGCATCGTTGCACCAGTATTTTCTCCCTGACTTGCAATCTCCATGCGGCGGGACCTTGAAAAGTGTCACAGCATCGCTTTCTTGTATTGATCCCTCCGTTCGAATCTTAATGACTCGGCTTTGTGGCAAAACGCTTGCGGGGTGTGAAAAAAAAACCCTACTAAATACTATAAAAGCCGTGCTTACAAAGAACACGAATGTGACTCTTCCATACACTGATCTCCCAACATCCCCCATCACCATCAATGCATGTATCTTGACACACTGGTTCCAACTGCTGCAACTCAATGCGACAGAATAATGGGATTTGTAGTTTGCGGGAGACCTGGCCCTCTTGGCTCGGGATCCTAAACTGCAACTCCCAGGACCTCATAGGCAGAATGAATGTGCCGTGATGCCAGTTTTAACTGCCATGGCGCCCTGCGATTGAGTCATGGGATTTGTAGTTCTCCAAGGCCCCCACCAAACTACAACTCCCAGGACCACCCTAGGCAGAATGAATGTGCTTGAAGTGCCATAGCACCCTGTGATGGAGTCATGGGATTTGTAGTTCTCCAAATCCACCACCAAACTACAACTCCCAGGACCCCCTAGGCAGAATGAATGTGCTGTAATCCTAGTTTAAGTGCCATGGCACCCTGCAATTGAGTAATGGGATTTGTAGTTCTCCAAGGCCACCACCAAACTGTAACTCCCAGGACTCCATAGGCTGAATGAAGACGCTGTGACACCAGTTTTAAGTACCATGGCACCCAGTGATTGAGTTGTGGGATTTGTAGCTCTATGAGATCCCCACCAAACTACAACTCTCAGGACCCCATAGGCAGAATGAATGTGCCATGCTGCCACTTTTAAGTGCCATGGCATCCTGTGATTGAGCCATGGGATTTATAGTTCTACGAGACGCCCACCAAAGTACAACTCTCAGAACCCCGTGGGCAGAATGAATGCACCACGACAGCAGTTATAAGTGCCAGGGCACCCTGCAATTGAGTTGTGGGATTTGTAGTTCTACAAGGCCACCACCAAACTAGAACTCCCAGGACCCCATTGACAGAATGAACACACCGTGATCCTATTTTTAAGTGCCATGGCACCTTGTGATGGAGTTGTGGGATTTGTACTTCTACAAGACCACCACCAAACTACAATTCCCAGGACCCCATAGGCAGAATGAATGTGCTGTGACACCAGTTTTAAGTGCCATGGCAGCCTGTGATGGAGTCATGGGATTTGTAGTTCTACAAGGCCACCACCAAACTACAACTCCCAGGAACCCATAGGCAGAATGAACGTGCTGTGACACCAGTTTTAAGTGCTATGGTGCCTTATGATGGAGTCGTGGGATTTGTAGTCCTACAAGACCCCCACCAAACTACAACTCCCAGGACCCCATAGGCAGAATGAAGATGCTGTGATGACAGTTTTAAGTGTCATGGCCTCCTACAATTGGGTCGTGGGAGTTGTAGTCCCACAAGACCCCCACCAAACTATAATTCCCAGGATCCCACGAACCATTGGCTATTGCAGTGGTAGCAAACCACCTTCATTCTATTGTTTAGAATTGTCACTAACTGGTGGACCAACACATCATTGGTTCATGAAGATCCAGGGAGAGGAAAACTAGAAATCCCAACCTCTATCATTATCGGGATGCTATGTTTCCCTTTCCATCCACTTCTTATTGCCATAGCTTGCCAAGGCAGAAAGATGTTTGTTTGATCAAGAGAGGGAAAAGTGTTCCTCAATGTATATATAACATTGACATCCAATATATATATATATTCTCTCCAATATATATATCTACCTATCACATTGGAGGTGGCTTTGACTGCAGGGTGCCCACTTGCTCCCCTTTTCCCTGCATCTCTCTTTTTTCCAAAGCAAGGATGTTGGTGCTGTTACCATGGCAACTGCCTCCTTGCATTAAATTGATGCTCCAGCCGGAGGGATGCGGAGCCCTTTCTTAAAGGGACAGGCACCCCATTTCACCCATTTTTTCACCCCCATTTTTTTTTTTAGTGACCTCGGTGCAAATGCAGCGACCCGGATGGGACCAAAGGAATCTCATGTATGAAGGCGTATACATATGCAAAAACCCCACATGCCGGAGTCCATAAGTGCATGTATGGTTGACATGGGTGCATGTATGGTTGACATGGGTGATGTATGGTTGACATGGGTGCATGTATGGTTGACATGGGTGCATGTATGGTTGACATGGGTGATGGGGTAAATGTCCACTTGAGCATCCATTGCCCTGCAAAGGCCGGGAGTGAAGTGAATGTAAATAAAGAGACAGAGGAATGGATGGATGGGTGGATGGATGGATAGAATGAGAAATTGCTAGATAGACAGACAGACAGATAGATAGAGATGGATGGAATGAGAAATGGATGGATGGATGAATGGATGGATCGGTGGGTGGGTGGATGGATGGCTGGATCGATGGATGGATAGCTAGATAGATAGATAGGTAGGTAGGTAGGTAGATAATAGATAGAGATGGATGGAATGAGAAATGGATGGATGGATGGATGGAGATGGATGGAATGAGAAATGGATGGATGGATGGAGATGGATGGAATGAGAAATGGATGGATGGAATGAGAATGGATGGATAGATAGATAGATAGATAGATAGATAGATAGATAGATAGAGTGGATGGATGGATGGATGGATGGATAGATAGATAGATAGATAGATAGATAGATAGATAGATAGAGATGGATGGAATGAGAAATGGATGGATAGATAGATAGATAGATAGATAGATAGATAGATAGATAGAGATGGATGGATGGATGGAAATGGATGGATGGAATGGATGGATAGATAGATAGATAGATAGATAGATAGAGATGGATGGAATGAGAAATGGATGGATAGATAGATAGATAGATAGATAGATAGATAGATAGATAATAGATAGAGATGGATGGAATGAGAAATGGATGGATGGATGGAAGGATGGATGGATAGCTAGATAGCTAGATAGATAATAGATAGAGATGAATGGAATGAGAAATGGATAGATAGATAGATAGATAGATAGATAGATAGATAGATAGATAGATATGGATGGAATGAGAAATGGATGGATGGATGGCTAGATAGATAATAGAGATGAATGGAATGAGAAATGGATGGATAGATAGATAGATAGATAGATAGATAGATAGATAGATAGAGATGGATGGAATGAGAAATGGATGGATAGATAGATAGATAGATAGATAGATAGATAGATAGATAGATAGATATGGATGGAATGAGAAATGGATGGATGGATGGCTAGATAGATAATAGAGATGAATGGAATGAGAAATGGATGGATAGATAGATAGATAGATAGATAGATAGATAGATAGATGATAGATAGATAGATAATAGATAGAGATGGATGGAATGAGAAATGGATGGATGGATGGAAGGATGGATGGATAGCTAGATAGCTAGATAGATAATAGATAGAGATGAATGGAATGAGAAATGGATAGATAGATAGCTAGATAGCTAGATAGCTAGATAGATAGATAGATAGATATGGATGGAATGAGAAATGGATGGATGGATGGCTAGATAGATAATAGAGATGAATGGAATGAGAAATGGATGGATAGATAGATAGATAGATAGATAGATAGATAGATAGATATGGATGGAATGAGAAATGGATGGATGGATGGATGGATAGCTAGATAGATAATAGATAGAGATGGATGGAATGAGAAATGGATGGATGGATGGATAGACAGACAGACAGACAATAGATAGAGATGGATGGAATGTGAAATGGATAGATAGATAGATAGATAGATAGATAGATAGATGAGATACATAGACTTCCTCTTGTTCAGAAATTGGGAAATGTAAATAAAGAGATAGAGGAAAGAATGGATGGATGGATGACTGGCATGAGAAGTGGATGGATAGATAGATAGATAGATAGATAGATAGATAGATAGATAGATAGATAGATAGATAGATAAAGATCATTGAGATAGATAGACTTCCTCTTGTTGGAAAATTGGGGAATGTTAATAAAGAGATAGAGGAAAGGATGGATGGAATGAGAAACTGACAGATAGATAGATAGATAGATAGATAGATAGATAGATAGATAGATAGATAGATAGATAGATAGAGATATGGATGGAATGAGAAATGGATGGATGGATGGATAGAAAGATAGATAGATAATAGATAGAGATGGATGGAATGAGAAATTGGTAGATAGATCGATAGATCGATAGATAGATTGATAGATAGATACATAGACTTCCTCTTATCCAGAAATCGGGGAGTATAAATAAAGAGACAGAGGAAAGAATGGATAGATGGATGGATGGAATGAGAAATGGATAGATAGATAGATAGATAGATAGATAGATAGATAGATAGATAGATAGATAGATAGATAGATAGATAGATAGATAGATAGGGATCATTGGGATAGATGGACTTCCTCTTGTTGGGAAATTGGGGAATGTAAATAAAGAGACATAGGAAAGGATGGATGGAATGAGAAACTGGAAGATAGAGAGAGAGAGAGAGAGAGAGAGAGAGAGGGTAGATGGGAGAGAAGAAGAGAGAGAGAGAGAGGGGAGGAGGAGGAAGAGAAAGGAGAGAGAGAGAGAGAGAGAAAGAGAGAGGGAGAGAGAGAAGGAGCAACCCTGAGAAAGAAAGGAAGAGGAAGGAGGGGAAGGGAGAAAGTGATAAAGGGGAAGGAAGGAAGGAAGGAAGGAAGGAAGGAAGGAAGGAAGGAAGGAAGGAAGAGGAGGAGAAGAAAGAAATGGAGTAATCCTGAGGAAGAAAGGAAGAGGAAGGCTGGGAAGGAAGGAAGAGGATAAAGGGGGGAGAGAAGGAGAGAGAGAGAAGGAAGGAGGGAGAAGAAAAGAGGGGGAAAGAAAGAAAAGGAAGGGTGAGAGAGAAAAGGAAGTAGGGAGAAGAGAGACAGAGAAAGTAGGGAGGGAGGAAAAGTGAGAGAGAGAAAAGGAAGGAGGGAGGGCGAAGAGATGGGGAAAGAAGGAAAAGGAAGTAAGTAAGAAAAGAGGTGTGTGAGAGAGAAAAGGAAGTAGGGAGGGAGAAGAGAGGGGAAAGAGGAAAGGAAGGAAGGAAGGAAGGAAGGAAGAAGGAAGGAAGGAAGAAGGAAGGAGGGAGAGAAAGGAAGGAAGGAAAGGAAGGAAAGAAGGAAGGAAGGAAGGAAGGAAGGGGAGGAGAAAAGGAAGGAGGAAAGAAGAAAGAGAGGGGAGAAGGAAGGAAGGAAAGAAGGGAAGAAAGGAAGGAGGGAGGGAGGAAAAGTGAGAGAGGAAAAGGAAGGAGGGATGGTGAAGAGATGGGGAAAGAAGGAAAGAGGAAAGAAGGGAGGGAGGAGGTGAGAGACAAAAGGATGTGGAGAGAGGGTGAGAAGGAAGGAAGGAAGGAAGATAAGGAGGAGGGAGGGAGGAAAAGTGAAGAGAAAAGGAAGGAGGGACAGGGAAGAGAGGGGGAAGAAGGAAAAGGAAGGAAAGGAAAGAAGGAAGAAAAGGAAAGAAAGGAAGGAAGGAAGGAAGGAAGGAAGGGGAGAGAAAAGGAAGGGAAGAAAGAAGAGGAAGGAAGGAAGGAAAAAGGAAGGAGGGGAAAAGGAGAGAGAGAAAAGGAGAGGGAAGAGGAAGAGAGGGAAGGAAAAGGAAGGAAGGAAGGAAGGAAGGAAGAAGGAGGAAGGAAGGGAAAGGAGGAAGGAAGGAGGAAGGGAGGGAGGGGAAGAGAAAAGAAGGCAGGAGCAAGAAGAAAGAGAGGGTAGAGAAGGAAATGTGAGATAGAGATAAGGAGGGAGGGAGAAGAGAGAGGGAAGGAAGGAAGGAGGGAGGGAGGGAAGGAAATGTGAGAGAGTGATAAGGAGGGAAGGAGAAAAGAGAGGGAAGGAAGGAAATATGAGCTAGAGATAACGAGGGAGAGAGAAGAGAGTGGGAAAGAAGGAAGGAAGGGGGAGGGAGGGAAGGAAGGAAATGTGAGATAGAGATAAGGAGGGAGGGAGAGGAGAGGGAAGGAGGGAGGGAGGAAGGAAGGAAATGTGAGAGAGGAAGGAGGGAAGGAGAAAGAGAGGAGAGGAAGGAAAGTAGGAGGAAGGAAATGTGAGATAGGGATAAGGGGGGGGAGAAGAGAGAGGAAAAGAAGGAAGGAAGTAGTGAAGGAAGGAAGGAAGGAATGTGAGAAAGATAAGGAGGGAGAAGAGAGAGGAAAACAGGAAGAAGGGAAGGAGAAAAGGAGAGAGTGAAAGGAGGGAAGGAAGAAAAGGAAGGAAGAAGGAAGGAAGGAAAGAGGAAGGAAGGAAAGAGAGAGAAAGAGGGAGAGAGAAGGAAGGAAGGAAGGAAGGAAGGAAGGAAGGAAGGAAGGAAGGAAGGAAGGGAGGAAGGAAAACAAGGAGAGAATGAGGGAGGGAAGGTTGGCCACAGCGAGGATAAGGAAAGAAAAAGAAGGAGGAAGGAAGGAAGGAGGAAGGAAGGAAGGAAGGAAGGAGGGAAGATGTAAGGAGGGAAGGATGTAAGGAGGGAAGTATATGTGAGAGAGAAATAAGGAGGGAGGGAGAAGGGAGAGGGAAAGAAGGAAGGAAGGAAGGAAGGAAGGAAGGAAGGAAGGAGAGAAGGAAGGAAGGGAGGAGGAGGGGGGGGGGAGGGAGTGTGAGAGACAAAAGGAAGGCAGGAGCGAGAAGAAAGAGAGGGTTGAGAAGGAACGAAGGAGGGAAGGAAGGAAGGAAGGAAGGAAGGAAGGAAGGAAGGAAGAAGGAAGGAGAGGAAGGAAGGAAATGTGAGATAGAGATAAGGAGGGAGGGAGGAAAAGAAAGAAAAGAAGGAAGGAAGGAAGGAAGGAAGGAAGGAAGGAAGGAAGGAAGGAAGGAAGGAAGGAAGGGAAAGGAGGGAAGATGTAAGGAGGGAAGGATGTAAGGAGGGAAGTATATGTGAGATAGAAATAAGGAGGGAGGGAGAAGGGAGAGGGAAAGAAGGAAGGAAGGAAGGAAGGAAGGAAGGAAGGAAGGAGGGAAGAGTAAGGAGGGAAGGAGAGGAGGGAATAAAAGAGAAGAAAGGAGGGAAGGGAGAAGGAAAGAAAGAAGAAAGGGAGAGAAGGAGGATGGGAAAGAACGGAGAAAGGAAGAAAGGAAGGAAAGGAAGGAAGGGAGGGAGGGAGGGAGGGAGGGAGGGAGGGAGGGAGGGAGGGAGGAGTGTGAGAGACAAAAGGAAGGCAGGAGCGAGAAGAAAGAGAGGGTTGAGAAGGAACGAAGGAGGGAAGGAAGGAAGGAAGGAAGGAAGGAAGGAAGGAAGGAAGGAAGGAAGGAGAGATAGAGATAAGGAGGGAGGGAGAAGGGAGAGGGAAAGAAGGAGGGAAGGAAAAAAGGAAGGAAGGAAGGAAATGTGAGATAGAGATAAGGAGGGAGGGAGAAGAGAGAGGAAAGGAAGAAAAGTAGGAAAGAAGGAAATGTGAGATAGAGATAAAGAAGGTGGGAGTAGAGAGAGGGGAAGCAAGGAAGGAAAAAAGGAAGGAAGGAAATGTGAGATAGAGATAACTAGGGAGGGAGAAGAGAGAAGGAAAGAAGGAAGGGAGGAAACTAGGAAGGAAGGAAATGTGAGGTAGAGATAAAGAAGGAGGGAGAGAGGAAGAGGGTGACTGAGGACGAAAGGAATAGAAAGAGGAAGAGCTTGGGGGGAGGAAAGAAAGGAGGAGAAAGCAGTGAGAGGGAGAAAGAAGGAGAGGGAGGAAGACAGGAAGAGGAGGAGGAGGAGGAGGAGGAGGAGGGGAAGGGAGGAGCAGAAGAAGGAAGAGGAGGGAGAGGGGAAGGCGAGAGGGAGGGAGGCTAGGCTGGCAAAGAGAGGGGAAGGAAGCGGGGGAAGGAAGGAAGAAAGGAAGGAAGGAAAGAGGGATGGAGGAGAGGGCGAGGGGGAGAGAGAGAGAGAGGGCTGTGGGCAGGCTCCTCTTGGTCTTTGGGGGCGAGGATGCCCAGGGCGTGGGGCCGGTGCCTGTGGGGCTGAGAGGAGAGCCGCCTCCTCGCCTGATGCCCAGCCATGCCACCCCACAGCAGCAAGCTCCTCAGCCTCCTGGTCCTCCTCCTGATGGGCACCGAGCTCACCCAGGTAGGCACCAGGGAAGGAAGGAAGGAAGGGGCCTTCACCCACCGTCTCCACCCCCACTCCCTGGCAGAGGGTGGAGAAGCCCACTGAGCTCTTCAAAGACACCCTGGGCAGCCTCCCGACCAAAGCCGCACCAGGCCGGGAGCATCCTTCCTTCCTTCCTCCATCCCTTCCTCCTCTTCCCTCTCTTCCTTTGGTACCCAAGGCTCCTTCCTTGCTCCCTTCCCCAGCTCTCCTTCCTTCCTTTCCCTTTCCAAAGACCCCATTCCTCTCCCAAGGCTTCAAGAAGGGGTCTCTTCTAAGGTCATGCCGGGGGGGGGGGGGGGGGGGGGGGGGCTGTGTTTGGCCAATTTGGGGGATGCTTTTAATGCCTCAAGCATAGTTTTCTGAATGGTCTGTTTTGAATTGTATCCCAATGTTTTGAATCTGAGCCACTTTTGAGTCTATCTCTAAATCGACATCACCAGAGATCTAGTCAAGGGATGCTATGGTTTCCCACTTTGAGCAAATATATATCTATTTATATGTATTTATAAATAAATATTTTAAATATATAATATTTATTTATATTTATATTTATATATAAGTAAATATTTTAAATATATAATGTATATGTGTGTATATATATATGTATATATTTATTTATAAATACATATTTTAAATATATATATTATAATATTTTATATTCATACTTATATATAAGTACATATTTTAAATAATATATATAATTATAAGTCAATATTTTAAATATATAACATATATGTATTTTATAAGTATATATATATGATATGTATATGTATATATATATATATATTTATTTATAAATACATATTTTAAATATATATATTATAATATTTATTTATATTTATACTTATATATAAGTAAATATTTTAAATAATATATATTTATTAGTAAATATTTTAAATATATAATACATATGTATTTATAGTATATATAAATATTTATTTATATTTATTTATAGACATTTTTAAATCTATATCATAATATTTATTTATATTTCTATTTTATTTCTAAGTATTTATTTATATTTCTATTTTATTTCTATGTATTTATTTATATTTCTATTTTGTTTCTAAGTATTTATTTATATTTCTATTTTATTTCTATGTATTTATTTATATTTCTATTTTATTTCTATGTATTTATTTATATTTATATTTTGTTTCTAAGTATTTATTTATATTTCTATTTTGTTTCTAAGTATTTATTTATATTTCTATTTTATTTCTATGTATTTATTTATATTTATATTTTATTTCTAAGTATTTATTTATATTTATATTTTATTTCTACGTATTTATTTATATTTATATTTTATTTCTAAGTATTTATTTATATTTATATTTAAACATTTCAAATATATATATAATATTTATTTATATACTAAATATTTTATATATAATATTTATTTATTTTTAGAAATAAACATTTTAAATATATATTTATTTATATACATAAATATTCTAAATATATAATATATATTTATTTTTATAAATACACATTTTAAATATATAATATTTATTTATACATAAATATTTTTATTTATATTATATATATATTATTTATATTTATAAGCCTACAATGTCAATGTTTGTCGCATAGAGTCATAATATTGGGACTTCTCTAATATTGTCAAGCTGCTGAGAGTTCATTCACGTTGCTAACCTATTGTCAATACTTAAGGACTCTCCGGCCTTTGTTTGAGTAAGACAGATAAGAGCGAATGAGAGATTCCAAGTTGGGATCAGTTTCCTCTTTGCCTGCCGTCTTGTACGTAGACTTTGAGTATGTTTTGATGGATTGCAACTACCTTTGGGTTTCATTCTGTTGTGATGTTTGGATATCTTCAATGGGAGACCCGTGCTTTTACGTCCAGCTACTTTGAGTCCCATTTGGGGAGATAAAGTGCGATATAGATAATAAATATAATAATAATAGATATACTAATACCCATTTCTCCTCCCCCAAAGGTCACTTGGTGCTATGTCTCTCTTTTGCTTGGGAGGATTGATATGGGAACAGGGTCTCCTTTTTCGTGGCTGTCCCGAATACTAAATCTCCCTCCTAACTCCCATTAAAAGTTGATGCAAAGGGACTGGGAAAGGAACTGGAGGAAAGCCCCTCTGACCTTGGGAAACTAGGCATCCCAAAGGGCTGGAGCTCTCCAAAGTAGCCTTCTGGGTTCGAAGCCTTGCTTGAAGGGAAAATCCTAGAAAGTGAGAATTATTATTATTATTATTATTATTATTATTATTATTATTATTATTATGAAAGCCCCTCTGACCTTGGGAAACTAGGCATCCCAAAGGGCTGGAGTCAATGTGGCCTTGCTTGAAGGGAAAATTCTAGGGAATCCTAGCAAGTGAGAATTATATTATTATTATTATTATTATTATTATTATTATTATTACTATTATTATTATTATTATTATTATTACTATTATTATAAAAGCCCCTCTGACCTTGGGAAACTAGGCATCCCAAAGGGCTGGAGCTCTCCAAAGCGGCCTTCTGGGTTCGAAGCCTTGCTTGAAGGGAAAATCCTAGGGAATCCTAGCAAGTGAGAATTACATTATTATTATTATTATTATTATTATTATTATTATTATTAAAGCCCCTCTGACCTTGGGAAACTAGGCATCCCAAAGGGCTGGAGCTCTCCAAAGTGGCCTTGCTTGAAGGGAAAATCCTAGGGAATCCTAGCAAGTGAGAATTATATTATTATTGTTATTATTATTATTATTATTATTATTATTATTATTAAAGCCCCTCTGACCTTGGGAAACTAGGCATCCCAAAGGGCTGGAGCTCTCCAAAGTGGCCTTCTGGGTTCGAAGCCTTGCTTGAAGGGAAAATCCTAGAAAGTGAGAATTATTATTATTATTATTATTATTATTATTATTATTATGTACATAACACAACACACATACATATTATTATATTATATTATAGTTACTATATTATTATTATATGGATTGACCTTTGAATAGGAGAGTTGCACAAAACCGTTCATCTCTCTTTCTCTTTTTTCCTTTCCTGTCCTTTCCTCCCTTTCTTTTTCAACTCGTTCCTTCCTTCCTCCCTTCTTTTTTCATCCCTCCCTTCCCATCCTCCCTTTTCCCATCCATTTCCTCTTACTGGCCTTCCTTTCCTCCTTTACTTCTTCCTCCATTCCTTCTTTCCTTGCTTTTTTTTCCCCATTCATCCCTTTCTTCCTGACTTTCCCATCCATTCCTTTTCCCTTTTGCAGCCATTCCTCCCTTCATCGCCTTTTCCATCCATTATAATATCATAATATCATTACAATATTATATTATTATATGGTTGCATTATTCTATTCTATTATTGTATGATTATATTACTCTATCATTGTACTGCTGTATTATTGTATTATTATATTATTATATTAGTGTATTATTATAATCTTATGTTATTGTATTATTATATTATTGTATTATTGTATTCTTATATTATTGTATTATTATATTATTATATTATTGTCTTACAGTATTATTCTATGCTTATATTATTGTATTATTGTATTATTATATTATCATCTTACTGTATTATTGTATTCTTGTATTCTTGTATTATTATATTATTATATTATTGTCTTGCTGTATTATTGTATTTTTATATTATTGTATTATTATATTATTTTATTATTGTCTTGCTTTATTATTGTATTTTTATGTTCTTATATTATTGTATGATTATATTATTATATGGTTGTATTATTCTATTATATTATTGTATTATTATATTATTCTATCATTGTCTTGCTGTATTATTGTATTATTGTATTATTATATTATTGTCTTGCTGTATTATTGTATTTTTATATTCTTATATTATTGTATTATTCTATTATTATATGGTTGTATTATTCTATTATATTATTGTATGATTATATTATTCTATTATTGTCTTACAGTATTATTGTATTCTTATATTCTTGTATTATTGGATTATTGGATTATTATATTATTGTCTTAGTGTATTATTATATTCTTATATTATTGTATTATTATATTATTATATTAATGTATTATTGTATTATTCTATTATTGTCTTACTGTATTATTGTATTCTTATATTCTTTTATTATTGTATTATTATACTATTGTCTTACTGTATTATTGTACTATTATATTACCATATTATTATATTATTGTATTATTATATTATTGTATTATTATATTATTATATTCTTATATTAATGTATTATTGTATTATTATATTACTGTCTTACTGTATTATTGTATTCTTATATTATTGTATTAGTATATTAGTATATTATAACCTATTTATTATTATTATTTATATTATTATTATTATTATTATTATTATTATTATTATTATTATTATTATTATCCCTTATACTTACTCCAGGACTGTGTGATGTATTGGTAAATAATGCGTACAGATCTGCGTAGGGTGGCCCTTTGCAGCTGACATGGTAATTTTGTCAGTGCCAATTGTCTTTAAGTGCAGGCCAAGGTCTTGAGGCACTGCACCCAGTGTGCCCATCACCACTGGGACCACCTCGACTGGCTTGTGCCAGAGTCTTTGCAGTTTGATCTTTATTATTATTATTATTATTATTATTATTATTATTATTATTATTATTATTATTATTTGAAACACAACAAGATGAGTCCACAGCAAACAAGATCATTCTGCTGGCTGTTGTATTGGATCACACGTTGGATGCTTCTTATATTATTGTATTAGTATATTATAACATTATTATTATTATTATTATTATCCCTTATGCTGACTGCCTATCCCATCCACCCCTCCATTCTTACTCTCTTTCCTTTCCTCCCTTTCCTTTCCATCCCTTTTTTCCCACTCCCTTTCCCTCCCTTACTTTCTGCATCCATCCTTTCTTCCTCTATCCCTCCTTCCTTTTCTTCTTTCTTCTTTCCTTTCATTCCCTCCCTTCCTTTTCCAACCATCCCTTCTTCCTGCCTTTCCCATCCTCTTATTACTTTTCCATCCATTTGGGTTGCTGTGAGTTTTCTAGGCTGTCGGGCCATTTTTCCAGAAGCACTCTCTCCTGACGTTTCACCCACATCTATGGCAGGCATCCTCAGAGGTTGTGAGGTCTGTTGGCAACTAGGAAAACTGTGTGTGTATATATATATATACACATATATACATACACACACACACACACACACACACACACATACATATATACATATATATATATATATATATATATATATATATATATATAATAATGTCCAGGGTGGGAAGAAGCAACACCTTGAAAATAGCTAGGCCATTCAATGCTAAGCAAGATGGCCAATTGCAACATTCACACTTGCCTCCAGCAGACAAGAGTTCTTTCTCCCACCCTGGACATGCCACAGATATATAAACAGGCAGAAAGCAGCCAGACCTTGAAGCTGCAAGGACATTAAATGCTAATCAAGCTGGCCAATTGCAACATTCACGCTTGCCTCCAGCAGACAAGAGTTCTTTCTCCCACCTTGGACATCCCACAGATATATAAACAGGCAGTAAGCAGCCAGGTCTTGAAGCTGCAAGGCCATTCAATGCTAATCAAGCTGGCCAATTGCAACATTCATGCTTGCCTCCAACAGACAAGAGTTCTTTCTCCCACCCTGGACATCACACAGATATATAAACAGACAGGAAGCAGCCAGACCTTGAAGCTGCAAGGCCATTTAATGCTCATCAAGCTGGCCAATTGCAACAATTACACTTGCCTCCAACAGACAAGAGTTCTTTCTCCCACCCTGGATATTATTCCATATATATATAAACAGGCAGTAAGCAGCCAGACCATGGAGCTGCAAGGCCATTCAGTGCTAAACAAGCTGGCCAATTGCAACAATCACGCTTGCCTCCAACAGACAAGAGTTCTTTCTCCCACCCTGGACATTATTCCATTGGTATATATATCTAAACCCCATTTTGATAGTTTCCAACAGACCTCACAACCTCCGAGGATACTTCCCAACAAAGGATTCTCCCAGGTAGTAAGAAGCAACACCTTGAAAATTGTTAGGCCATTTAATGCTAAGCAGGCTGGCCAATTGCAACAATCACAGTTGCCTCCCACAGACAAGAATTCTTTCTCCCACCCTGGACACTCCACAGATATATAAACAGGCAGGAAGCAGCCAGACCTTGAAGCTGCAAGGCCATTCAATGCTCATCAAGATAGCCAATTGCAACAATCACACTTGCCTCCAACAGACAAGAATTCTTTCTCCCACTCTGGACATTATTCCACAGATATATAAACAGGCAGGAAGCAGCCATACCATGAAGCTGCAAGGCCATTCAGTGCTCATCAAGCTGGCCAATTGCAATATTCACGCTTGCCTCCAGCAGACAAGAGTTCTTTCTCTCACCCTGCACATCATTCCACAGATATATAAGCCCCACTTGCCTAGTTTCCAGCAGACCTCACAACCTCTGAGGATGCCTGTCATAGATGTGGGCAAAACGTCAGGAGAGAGTGCTTCTGGAGCATGGCCAGACAGCCTGAAAAACTCACAGCAACTCAGTGATTCCGGCCATGAAAGCCTTTGATGAGAAACCTCACAACCTCTGAGAATGCCTGTTTTTACTTACTTAGGCGATCCCTCGTAGTCCGAGGATGATGGTCCTCCGAGTTCGGTGTCCTGGGGGTGGGTCCGTAGGTTGCTGTGGAGCCCTATTCTTGACCTGCATCTTCTCCCACAGTGAGGGCATTGGTTTCCATGTGGGAGGCAGTCTCGGTCGGGGTTGGCTTGACGCGCCTTCCTCTTTCACCCTCCATTTGCCTCTTCAAATTCTGCAGCACTGCTGGTCACAGCTGCCCTCCCGCTGGAGTGCTCAAGGGCCAGGGCTTCCCAGTTCTCAGTGTCTATGCCAGAAATTTAGGGCTGGCTTTGAGGCCATCTTTCAATCTCTTTTCCTGCCCACCAACATTCCGGCCACGAAAGCCTTTGATGAGAAACCTCACAACCTGCCATAGATGTGGGCAAAATGTCAGGAGAGAGTGCTTGGCCCGACAACTCAGAAAAACTCAGAGCGACCCAGTGATTCCGGCCTTTGATGAGAACCCTCACAACCTCTGAGGAATGCCTGCTATAGATGTGGGAGAAATGTCAGGAGAGAATGCTTCCGGAGCATGGRTCGATAGCCTGGAAGAACTCACAGCGAACCAGTGATGAGAAARCTCACAACCTCTGAGGATGCCTGCTATAGATGTGGGAGAAATCTCAGGAGAGAGTGCTTCTGGAACATGGCCAGACAGCCCAGAAGAACTCACAGCGATCCAGTGATGAGAAACCTCACAACCTCTGAAGATGCCTGTCATAGATGTGGGRGAAATGTCAGGAGAGAGTGCTTCTGGAACATGGCCTGACATCCCAGAAGAACTCACAGCGACCCAGTGATTTTGGCCTTTGATGAGAAACCTCACAACCTCTGAGGATGCCTGCCATAGATGTGGGCAAAACGTCAGGAGAGAATGCTTCCGGAGCATGGCCCGACAGCCCGGAAGAACTCATAGCGACCAATTGATTCCGGCCTTTGATGAGAAACCTCACAACCTCTGAGGATGCCTGCCATAGATGTGGGTGAAACGTCAGGAGAGAATGCTTCCGGAGCATTTCCAGACAGCCTGGAAGAACTCACGGCGACCCAGTGATTCCGGCCTTTGATGAGAAACCTCACAACCTCTGAGGATGCTTGCCATAGATGTGGGAGAAATGTCAGGAGAGAGTGCTTCCGCAGCATGGCCCGGAAAAGTCATAGCGACCCAGTGATTCGGGACGTAGAACATGGTCCGACAGCCCGGAAAACTCATGGCGACCCAGTGATTCGGGACGTGAAAGCCTTGGATGACACATTTTCCATCCGTTCTTGTCTTTCTTTCTGCTTTCCTTTCTTCCTCTCTTCCTCGTTCGTTAGTTCCTTCCGTTCCTTCTCTTTATGGACCGAAGAAGGCGAGCATTTGCAGCCATCTCATCCTGGAATGCAGCCTTCTCATGCCATGCGCTTTCCCAGGAAGCATCCCTTCTCGGCCTCGTCATCTTGAGCATCAGAGCTATAATAATGCACGGTCTTTCTTACCAGCGTCTCCTAATAACAACGTGGTCGGAGACTTGGAAACGTGGTTGCAATGAAGGACGAGATGGAGACTTTCTCTTTCCGCATCCCCATTGTTTCCCTTTTGCAGCGTTCCCAAAGCTCTCCTCCTCCTTTGCCTTTTGTTTTCTTTCTTTCCAATGCATTTGGAAGCGGCCTTTGCACATGCTTAAGTACCAAAGCCTAGGAATCCTACACAGGCCTCTGTGTATTATTATTATTATTATTAGTAGTAGTAGTAGTAGTAGTAGTAGTAGTAGTAGTAGTAGTAGTATTATATTATTACTACTATTATTATTATTATTTATATTATTATTTATTTTATAATATTTATATTATTTACATTATTATTTATATTATTATTTATATTATTATTATTTATGTTGTTATTATTATTATTATTTATTATTATTATTTATTAGTATTATATTATTATTATTTATTACTATTTTTTATTATTATTATGGAAAGCAATATGAATATAAGTTGTATTGACAAAGGCTTTCATGGCCAGAATCACCGGGATGCTCTGAGTTTTCCGGGCTGTCTTGCCATGTTCCGGAAGCATTCTCTCCTGACGTTTCACCCACATCTACGGCAAAGGTTGTGAGGTCTGTTGGAAACAAAGAAAATGGGGTTTATATATCTGTGAGATGTCCAGGGTAGATTTGTGGGATGTCCAGGGTGGGAGAAAGAACTCTTCTGGGCTGTCTGGCCATGTTCTGGAAGCATTCTCTCCTGACGTTTCACCCACATCTACAGCAAAGGTTGTGAGGTCTGTTAGAAACAAGGAAAATGGGGTTTATATATCTGTGGGATGTCCAGGGTGGATTTGTGGGATGTCCAGGGTGGGAGAAAGAACTCTTCTGAGCTGTCTGGCCATGTTCCGGAAGCATTTTCTTCTGATGTTTCGCCGATATCTACAGCAAAGGTTGTGAGGTCTCTTGGAAACAAAGAAAATGGTTTTTTTTTTTATCTGTGGGATGTCCAGGGTGTACTGTGAGTTTTCTGGGCTGTCTGGCCATGTTCCGGAAGCACTCTCTCCTGACGTTTCGCCCACATCTACGGCAAAAATTTTGAAGTCTGTTGGAAACAAGGAAAATGGGGTTTATATCTGTGGGATGTCCAGGGTGGGAGAAAGAACTCTCCTGGGCTGTCTTATGGGTATTATTATTATTATTATTATTATTATCATCATCATCATCATTATATTATTATTATTATTATTATTATTATTATTATTATTACTACTATTTTTATTATTATTATGAGTTCCTTGGAAAGCAATATGAATATAAGCTGTATTGACAAAGGCTTTCGTGGCCAGAATCACCTGGTTGCTCTGAGCTTTCCGGCCTGTCTGGCCATGTTCCGGAAGCATTCTCTCCTGACGTTTCACCCACATCTACGGCAAAGGTTGTGAGGTCTGTTGGAAACAAGGAAAATGGGGTTTATATCTCTGTGGGATGTCCAGGGTGGGAGAAAGAACTCTTCTGGGCTGTCTTATGGGTATTATTATTATTATTATTATTATTATTATTATTGGTATTATTATTATATTATTATTTATTACTATTATTATTATTATTATTATTATTATTATTATTATTATTATGAGTTCCTTGGAAAGCAATATGAATATAAGTTGTATTGACCAAGGCTTTCATGGCCAGAATCACCGGGTTGCTCCGAGTTTTCTGGGCTGTCTGGCCACGTTCCGGAAGCACTCTCTCCTGACGTTTCGCCAACATCTACGGCAAAGGTTGTGAGGTCTCTTGGAAACAAGGAAAATGGGGTTTATATCTGTGGGATGTCCAGGGTGGGAGAAAGAACTCTTCTGGGCTGTCTTATGGGTATTATTATTATTACTATTATTATTATTATTACTATTATTATTATTGGTATTATTATTATTAATAATACTATTATTATTATTGCTATTACTATTTTTATTATTATTATGAGTTCCTTGGAAAGCAATATGAATATAAGTTGTATTAACAAAGGCTTTCATGGCCAGAATCACCGGGTTGTTGTGAATTTTCCGGGCTATCTGGCCATGTTCCAGAAGCACTCTCTCCTGACGTTTCACCCACATCTACGGCAAAGGTTGTGAGGTCTGTTGGAAACAAGGAAAATGGGGTTTATATATATTTGTGGGATGTCCAGGGTGGGAGAAAGAACTCTTTTGGGCTGTCTGGCCATGTTCCAGAAGCACTCTCTCCTGACGTTTCGCCCACATCTACGGCAAAAATTTTGAGATCTGTTGGAAACAAGGAAAAATTGTTTTTATATATCTGTGGGATGTCCAGGGTGGGAGAAAGAACTCTTGTCTGTTAGAGGTAGGTAGGAATGTTTCCATTGACCACCTTGAGTAGCATTTAATAGCCTTGCAGCTTCAAGGTCTGGCTGCTTACTGCCTGTATCTATATCTATGGAACGATGTCCAGGGTGAGAGAAAGAACTCTTCTCCATTTGCATTTGAGGCAAGTGTGAATGTTGCAATTGGCCAGCTTGATTAGCATTGAATGGCCTTGCAGCTTCTTACTGCCTGGGGGAATCTTTTGTTGAGAGGTGATTAGCTGTCCCTGATTGTTTCTTGTCTGGAGTTCCCCTGTTTTTGAGTGTTCTTTATTTACCGTTATGATTTTAGTTTGTTTTTTAATATGGGTAGCCAGGCAGGAAGGCTCAATCAAAACCCTCCTGACAGATGGCCATCCAACTCTGTTTGAGGACTTCCAAAGAAGGAGACTCTAATAGGCTCACAATCCTAGAGTTGGGACCCCAAAGGCCATCCAGTCCAACCCCCTTCTTCCAGGTAAGAAGACCCAATCCAAGCCCTCCTGACAGATGGCCACCCAGCCTTTGTTTAACGACTGCAAGAAAATCCTAAAGTTGGAAGGGATCCCCAAAGGTCACCTAGTCCAACCCCCTTCTGCCAGGCGGGAAGACACAATCAAATCCTTCCTGACAGATGGCCATCTGTTTAAAGAGTGCCAGAGAATCCTAGAGTTGGAAGAGAAGAAGATAGGGAGGAAAGAAAGAGAGAGAGAAAGGCAAAAGGGAGTAAAGGAGGTAAAGATGAAAGGAAGGAAGGAAGGAAGGAAGGAAGGAAGGAAGGAAGGAAGGAAGGAAGGAAGGAAGGAAGGAAAAGAAAAAGAAGGGAAAGGGAGAGAGGGAGAGGAATAAAGAAAAAGGAGGGAGGGAAGGAAGGAAGGAAAAGGAAAAGAAGGGAAAGGGAGGGAGAGAAATAAAGAAAAAGGAGGGGGGAGGGAAGGAAGGAAAAGAAAAAAGAAGGGAAAGGGAGGGAGAGGTATAAAGAAAAAGGAAGGAGGGAAGGAAGGAAAAGTAAAAGAAGGAAAGACAAGGAAGGAAGAATGAAAAGGGGAAGGGAATGAGGAAGGAAGGGAAGAATAAAGGAAAGAGAGAGAGAAGGAAAGAAGAAAGGGAGAGAGGGGAAAGAGGAAGGAAGGAAGGAAGGGAAGGAAGGATAGGAAGGAGAAAAGGGAGGAGGAAAGGAGGAAGGGAAAAAAGGGAGGGAGGAGAAAGAGGAAGAGAAGGAAAGGAAGGAGAAAGGGAGGAGAGGGAGGAAAGATAAAAGGAAGGAAAGACAAAAGGGAGGGAAGGAGGGAGGGGAAAGAGGGAGAGAGGGAAGGAAGGAATGATGAAAGGGTGGAAAAGAAGGAAGGAGAAAGAGGGAGGGAAGGATGAAAGAAAGAGATGAAGGAAGGATGAAAGGACGGATGGGAAGGAGGAAGAGGAAAGGAAGGAGGGAGGAAAGAGAGAAGGAAGGAAATACAAAAGGGAAGGAAAGAAGAAGAAGAGGAAGAGAGGGGAAAGAGGAAGAAGAGGAAAAGGGGAAGGAAGGAGAAGGAAAAGAGGAGGAAGGGAGGGGAAGGAAAGAAAAGGGAGGGAAGGAGAAAGGGTGGAAGAAAGGAAAGGAAAGGAGGAAAGAGAAGGGGAGGAAGAGAGAAGGAAGGAAAGACAAAAGGGAATGGAGGGAGGGAAGGAAGGAAGGAAGGAAGGGAGAAGGGAAGGAGGAAAGAGGGAGGGAGGAGGAAAGAGGAGAGGAAGGAAGAAGGAAGGAAGGAAGGGGAAGGAAGGAAAAGGAAGGAGAAAAGGGAGGGAGGGAGGAAGGAGAGGAAGGAAAGAAGAAGGGAGTGAAGGAGGGTGGGAAGGAAAAGAAGGAGGGAGGAAGGAAGGAGAAGGAAGGAAGGAAGGAAGGAAGGAAGAAGGAAGGAAGGAAGGAAGGAAGGAAAGAGAGGAGGAGAAAAAGGATGGGAGGAGGAAAGAAAGAGAAGAGGAAAAGGAAGGGTAGAAGGGAAGGAAGAGGAGGGAAGGAGGAAGAAAGAGAGAAGGAAGGAAGGAAGGAAGGAAGGTGGAAGGAAGGAAAGGAAGGAGAAAGGGGGGGAAAGAGAGAAGGAAGGAAAGACAGAAGGGAAGGGAGGGAGGAAGAAGGAAGGAAGGACAAAAAGGAGGGGAAGGAAAGAGGGAGGAAGGAGGGAAGAGAGGAAGGAAGGAAGGAGAAAACGGTGGAAGGGAAGGAGAAAAAGGGAGGGAAGGAGGAAAGAAAGAGAGGAAGGAAGGAAGGAAGGACAAAAGGGTGGAAAGGAAGGAGGAAGGAAAGAGAGAAGGAAGGATGAGTGGAATGGTAAGAGAGAGGAGGGCCTGAGAAAAGAGCCCAAGGGTCCCTGGGTTTGCTCATACCTGGTCTCGACCCTCCTTTGGTGGTATAGGGAGAGCAAGCAAACTACATATCCCAATGCATGATCTTGATTGTATTTGATAGCTTTGCAGTTTGTTCCCAAATAATACCTCTTGCAATACCAAGGTATTACCGAGAAGTGAGATAATAATATTAATAATAATAATAATAATAATAATAATAATAATAATAGTCACCTATGGATGACCAGCCAAGGATGGAACAAGCGGACCTACATTCATGCTTGCACTGCCACGTCTCCATGCTTTGGAGTCCTGGGAGTTGTAGTTTCACAAGGTCTTTTGCCTTCCCTGTTGCCTTCTCAGACTGCAACTCCCATAGCACGGAGCTATAGTAATTCAAGGTTTGCCAAAATGCAACCATTCTGCACTATAGACACCTGTTTTGTTTTGTTTTTACTTTGCCGGTCTTTGGAGCGTATTAAACCTCATTCTTCGAAGTTCGGCAATAGCACAGCTGTGCCCTTTCAGCGCTGCCAGATGGGCAAAAACTCATTTCCTGTCCCTGTTGTTTGCGCCGGTGCCACAAATTCCCTTCCCGATAATATAAGTTCGGGCTGGAGGTTTGA
>NW_026844589.1:31360377-31420377 GCF_025583915.1 Anolis sagrei ordinatus
GACTGGAGAGAAAGCTTGAGTGGAGACGTCTTTTCCCCATGATAACAACAACTCTCTCCGTTATTTCCCTTCCAATGGGTATTCTCTCACTTCCTGTTGTCTCAGCCCCGTTCTTAAGTAGGAGTAACTCGGTTTGTAACTCGGAAACTGTCCTGTATATCTATTGCCGAGCCCAACGTAGGCCTCTTTCGCTTGCGTTTGCAGCCTCCGATGGGAGCGCCACCTGTTCCCAGTTAAACGGAAGAGTGCTTTCCAAAGGGAGACAAATAAATGAAGACTTTGCTGTCAGCTCCGTTTTGCCATGCGGCCGTCCGCCTTCAGCCCACACCGCTCTCGCCGTATGCGGCTTGTTCCATCACACAGCTTGGCATCTGCCGTGAGAGGAGACGGATTGCGAAGTCGGCACTGGCATGCCTCTGGTGATGCTATAAGAAGGTCCTCCACTGTGCATGTGGCAGGGCTCAGGCTGCATTGTAATAGGTGGTCTGTGGTTTTTGCCTGCCACTTTTGGACTCTTGCTTGCTGAGGTCTCCCTGCAAGTATCTCTGTAGATCTTAGGAAGCTATTTCTTGATTTAAGGCATTGGCATGCTGGCTGATATCCAAACAGAGGATGGGCTGGAGATGTCAATAACTGGGTCCTTTCGTTATGGGCTGCTACTTCCCAACGGAATTGCATTTAGCCTGCCACTTTTGGACTCTTGCTTGCTGAAGTCTTCCTGCAAGTATCTCTGTAGATCTCAGGAAGCTATTTCTTGATACTGGCTGATATCCAAACAGAGGATGGGCCGGAGATGTCAATAACTGGGTCCTTTCGTTATGGGCTGCTACTTCCCAATGGAATTGCTTTTAGCCTGCCACTTTTGGACTCTTGCTTGCTGAGGTCTTCCTGCAAGTATCTCTGTAGATCTTAGGAAGCTATTTCTTGATTTAAGGCATTGGCGTGCTGGCTGATATCCAAACAGAGGATGGGCCAGAGATGGCAATAACTTGGCCCTTTCGTTATGGGCTGCCACAACGGAATTGCCAGGTGGTGCAATACCAGCTCAGCAGTGTAATATCTCCCATGTTGAAGGGCATAGACTTCTTGTGATGATGGGACATGTCTCATTAAGAGCCACATCCACTGTTTTGACGTGGTGAGATGCACTCCATACTTTGTATGCGTATTCAGCAGCAGAGTAGCCAAGCGCAAGGGTAGATGCCTCCATTGTGTCTAGTTGTGATCCCCAGGTTGTGCCAGCCAGCTTTCGTATGATATTATTTCTAGCACCCACTTTTTGCTTGATATTCAAGTAGTGCAGATTAAGGGCAGGTTAAAAGTCATTGTTTAAAAATGACTTTTTAAAGGTGAAAGGTCCAGGTTGGAAGAAAGAACTCTTGTCTGTTGGAGGCAAGTGTGAATGTTGCAATTGGCCGCCTTGACTAGCACTGAATGGCCTTGCGGCTTCAAAGCCTGGCTGTGGAAGGTCCAGGGTGGGAGAAAGAACTCTTGTCTGTTGGAGGCAAGTGTGAATGTTGCTACTGGATGTCATGATTAGCACTGAATGGTCTTGCAGCTTCAAAGCCTGGCTGCTTACTGTCTGTTTATATATCTGTTGAATGTCCAGAGTGGGAGAAAGAATTCTTGTCTGTTTGAGGTAGGAGTGAATGTTTCAACTGATTATCATTTAATGGCTTTGCAGCTTCAAGCTCTGGCTGCTTACTGTCTGTTTATAGATCTGTGGAATGATGTCCAGGTTGGGAGAAAGAACTCTTGTCTGTTGGATGCACGTGTGAATGCTGCAATTGGCCGCCTTGATTAGCATTGAAAGGTCTTGCAGCTTCAAAGCCTGGCAGGCTGCTGCTAGGGGATCCTTTGTTGGGAGGTGTTAGCTGGCCCTGATTTGATCCTTGTTTGGAATTCCCCTGTTTTTTGAGTCTTCCTCTTTATTTACTATACTGATTTTAGAGTATATATATACTGATAGCCAGATTTGGTTCATTTTCATGGTTTCCTCCTTTCTGTTGAAATTGTCCACATGCTTCTTGTGGATTTCAGTAGCTTCTCTGTGTCATCTGATATTCCAGACAAGGAACAATCAGGGCCAGCTAACACCTCCCAACAAAAACCACCCAGGCTTTAAGCTGCAAGGCCATTCAATGCTAATCAAGCTGGCCTATTGCAACATTTCCACTTGCCTCCAACAGACAAGAGTTCTTTCTCCCACCCTGGACATTCCACAGATGTATAAACAGGCAGTAAGCAGCCAGACCTTGAAGCTACAAGGCCATTCAATGCTAATCAAGCTGGCCATTCTCAAACACAAATAGGCAAGAATTCTTTCTCCCACCCTGGACATTCCACACAGGTATAAACAGGCAGTAAGCAGCCAGACCTTGAAGCTGCAAGGCCATTCAATGCTCATCAAGCTGGCCTATTGCAACAATCACAGTTGCCTCCAACAGACAAGAGTTCTTTCTCCCACCCTGGACATTATTCCACAGATATATAAATAGGCAGTAAGCAGCCAGACCTTGAAGCTACAAGGCCATTAAATGTTAATCAAGGTGTCCAGTTGAAACATTCACTCCTGCCTCCAACAGACAAGAGTTCTTTCTCCCACCCTGGACATCCGATAGATATATAAATAGGCAATAAGCAGCAATTGCAAAATTCACAGTTGCCTCCAATAGACAAGAGTTCTTTCTCCCACCCTGGACATCCCAGTTATATAAACAGGCAGGAAGCAGCCAGACCTTGAAGCTGCAAGGACATTCAATGCTAATCAAGCTGGGCAATTGCAACAATCACGCTTGCCTCCAACAGACAAGAGTTCTTTCTCCCACCCTGGACATTCCACAGATATATAAACAGGCAGGAAGCAGCCAGACCTTGAAGCTGCAAGGCCATTCAATGCTAATCAATCTGGCTAATTGCATTATTCACACTTGCCTCCAACACAATCAGGACATCATTCCACAGGGATATCAACCCCACTTGCCTAATTTCCAACAGACATCACAACCTCGGAGGACACCTGCCATGGATGTGGGCAAAACGTCAGGAGAGAATGATGCTGGGACATGGCCATACAGCCCACAAAACTCACAGCAACCCTCTTCCAAGACTCATTCTTAGCTTGAGTCTTGCATACTTAGGGCCATGTGTTCTTTGGAGGCCTCCCTTCCAAGTATTCCCCAAACCTGGCCCAGCTTAGATTCCAGGATGGGACAGGATGGGCATTTCCCTGCAGAGGTGACTTAGAGGGCAGCAAATATCGCCTTGCATTTCCGATTTTTGGGGCGTGCATCCATCGCTTTTTCTCTCCTCTTGCAATGCCACCCAGAGCTAGAAGGTGGCACTCGAAGCCAGTATTTAGAATATCTGCAAGACCAAGAAAAGCATTCTTTCAGCCCTGGTTTCTCCTTAAAGTCCTATTATTATTATTATTATTATTATTATTATTATTATTATTATTATTATTATTCGATACACAACGTGGTGTTGCTTGTTGTTGTTTGCATTTTTGCAAATTTGGTTTTGGGAAAACGGAGCAAGGGTTTGCATTATTTATTTATGTATTTATTTATATTGCATTCTTTCAACACTGTTTGCTGCTTAAAGTCCTATTATTATTATTATTATTATTATTATTATTATTATTATTATTCGATACACAGAACGGTGTTGCTTGCTGTGGTTTGCATTTTTGCAAATTTGGTTTTGGGAAAACGGAGCAAGGGTTTGCCTTATTTATTTATGTATTTATTTATATTGCATTCTTTCAGCCCTGTTTGCTCCTTAAAGTCCTATTATTATTATTATTATTATTCGATACACAACACGGCGTTGCTTTTTGTGGTTTGCATTTTTGCAAAGTTGGCTTTGGGAAAACATAGCAAGGGTTTGCTTTATTATTTATTTATTTATATTGCATTCTTTTAGCCCTGTTTGCTGCTTAAAATCCTATTATTGTTATTATTATTATTATTATTATTATTATTATCATTATCATTATTATTCGATACACAACACAGTGTTGCTTGTGGTTTGCATTTTTGCAAATTTAGCTTTGGGAAAACAGAGCAAGGGTTTGCATTATTTATGTATTTATTTATATAGCATTCTTTCAACACTGTTTGCTGCTTAAAGTCCTATTATTATTATTATTATTATTATTATTATTATTATTATTATCATTATTATTCAATACACAACACGGTGTTGCTTGTTGCAGTTTGCATTTTTGCAAAGTTGGTTTTGGGAAAACAGAGCAAGGGTTTGCTTTATTATTTATTTATATTGCATTCTTTCTGCCCTGTTTGCTGCTTAAAGTCCTATTATTATTATTATTATTATTATTCAATACACAACACAGTATTGCTTGTTGCGGTTTGCATTTTTGCAAATTTAGCTTTGGGAAAACAGAGCAAGGGTTTGCATTATTTATGTATGTATTTATTTATATTGCATTCTTTCAGCCCTGCTTGCTGCTTAAAGCCCTATTATTATTATTATTATTATTATTATTATTATTATTATTATTCGATACACAACATGGGTGTTGCTTGTTGTGGTTTGCTTTGGCTTTGGGAAAACGGGGCAAAGGTTTGCATTATTTATTTATGTATTTATTTATATTGCATTCTTTCAGCCCTGCTTGCTCCTTAAAGTCCTATTATTATTATTATTATTATTATTATTATTATTATTATTATTATTATTCGATACACAAAATGGGTGTTGCTTGTTGTGGTTTGCATTTTTTGCAAAGTTGGTTTTGGGAAAACAGAGCAAGGGTTTGCATTATTTATTTATGTATTTATTTATATTGCATCCTTTAACCCCTCTTTTCTGCTTAAAATCCTATTATTATTATTATTATTATTATTATTATTATTATTATTATTAAATATACAACACAATGTTGCTTGTTGTGGTTTGCATTTTTGCACAGTTGGTTTTGGGAAAACTGAGCAAGGCTTTGCATTATTTATTTATGTATTTATTTATATTGCATTCTTTCAGCCCTGTTTGCTGCTTAAAGTCTTATTATTATTATTATTATTATTATTATTATTATTATTATTCGATACACAACATGGGTGTTGCTTGTTGTGGTTTGCTTTGGCTTTGGGAAAACAGAGCAAGGGTTTGCATTATTTGTTTGTGTATTTATTTATATTGCATTCTTTCAGCCCTGTTTGCTCCTTAAAGTCCTATTATTATTATTATTATTATTATTATTATTATTATTATTATTATTCGATACACAACACAATGTTGCTTGCTGTGGTTTGCATTTTTGCAAAGTTGCTTTTGGGAAAACAGAGCAAGGGTTTGCATTATTTATTTATTTATTTATTTTAGCCCTGTTTGCTGCTTAAAGTATTATTATTATTATTATTATTATTATTATTATTATTATTGGATACATGACAATATTGGTACACAGCAACCAGGTTTACTATGCTGGCTTTTGTTTTCAATCACACATCGGACATTTCCCACGTCACAGGTGTAGCGGACAGGTGGTGATTTTGTCAGCACCAATTGTTTTTAAGTGCAGGCCAGGGTCTTTAGGCACTGTACCCGGTGTGCCAATCACCACTGGGACCACCTCTACTGGCTTGTGCCAGAGTCTTTGCAGTTCGATACCATGGCTCAGTGCTGTGGAATCATGGGAGTTGTAGTTTGGACAAGACACCAAGAGTTCACCACATTGGTCCAGTTTCTTCTTTCTCTCTTCTTTCTCTTTGCAAAAGGAATGTCCCCATCTTCCCTCCCTCCTTCCTTCTCTTTCTTTTGCTTCCTCCATTCTTCCCTTCACTTTGTCCTCTCCTTCCTTCGCTCTCTTCTTCTCTTTCCTTCCTCCCTGTCTTCTTTCTCTCTTTGGAGCGTTGCAGAATGGATCCTTCTTTTCCCTCTTTCCCTCTTTAGTTCCCACCTTCCATCCTTTCCTTCCATTCATCCCTCTCTGGAGCTTTACAAAAAGGATCTTTCCATTTTCTACCCTTTCCTTCCCCTTTTTTCTTCCCTTCCTTCCTTCTTTCCTTCATCTGCATCTGTATTGTCGAATGAATGCAGTTTGCCACCCCTTCTTTCCTTTTCCCTTCTCCTCCTCCTCCTTTCCTTTTTCCTCTCCTTCCCTCCCTCCTTCCTTCCTTTCTTCTTTTCTATCCCCTCTTTCTTTTCTTTCCATTTCTTCTTCCCTTTCTTGCTTCCCTCCCTTTACTCCTTCCTCTTCCTTTCTTTTCTCCTTCCCTTTCTCCCTTCCTTCCTTTCCTTCCTTCCTTCCTTCCTTCCTTCCTTCCTTCCTTCCTTCCTTCCTTCTTTTTCCTTTCCTTCCCTGGAGCTTTACAAAAGGAATCCCTCTTTTCCCCTCCCTTTGTCCTTTCCTTCTCTTCCTTCCTCTGTCCTTTCATTCCCTTCTTTCTTCCTCCTCCTTCCTTCTTCTCCTTTCTTCTTTTTCTACTCTTTCTTTCCCTTCCTCCTTCCTTCTTCTTTGTCCTTTTTCTTCCTTCTTTCTTCCTCCTTCTTTCTTCCTCTTTCTTCTCTCTCCTTTTCTCCCTCTTTCTTTCCTTCTTCTTCCTTTTTTCTCCTTCCTTTTTTCCTTTCTTCTCTTCCTTTTTCTTTCCTTTCCTTCCTCCCTCCTTCTTTCTTCTTCCCTCCTTTCTTCCCTCCTCTTTTTCCTTCCCTTTCTTCCCTTCCATCCTTCCCTTTCTTCTTTTCCTTCCTTCCTTCTCCTTTCTTTCTCCTTCCTTCCTCTCCTTCCTTCCTTCCTTTCCTTCCTTCCCCTTTTTTCTCTCCTTCCTCTTCCCTTCCTTCTTCTCTCCCTTCCTTTTCCTCTCCTTCCTCCCTTCCTCCTTCCTTTCTTCTTCCTTCTCTTTCTTCTTTCCCTCCCTTTCTTTTCCTTCCTTCCCCTCCTTCTTTCTTTTCCCTGAAGCTTTACAGAAGGAATCACACCCATCCCTTCCTCCTTTCCTTCTCCTCCTTCCTTCTTCTGTCTTTTCATTCCCTTCACTTTCTCCTTCTTTTCTTCCTTCCTTCTTTCCTTCTTTTTCCTTTCTTCCCTTTCCTTCCTTCCCCTTAATTCCTTTAATCTCCTCCTTTGCTCTTGTTGTTTTAACATTTGTGAGATGCTTTCAGTTTGAATCTGTTTCTTGAATGGCAGGACAGAACGTTAAGACTTTTGTGCCGGGCCCTAACAAGTAAAATTAATCACTTTATTATTTCCTGGCTTGTTGGTGTGTGTGTGTGTGTGTGCACACGTGATGTAACTCTGATTTTAATGGAATAACTTTCTACCACACGTATTGGAACTTGCTAATTCTTTATACTCCTTTATTCTGTATTTAATTAAATTAAATTTAGCCTGAAATTATTAACTTTCCCCTTCCTTCCTTTCTTCTTTTCCCTTTCCTTGCTCCTTTCCTTCTCCTCCTTCCTTCCTCTGTCCCTTTCATTCCCTTCACTTTCTCCTCCCTTCCTTCCCTTTCCCCTTCCTTCCTTTCTTCTTTTCCCTTTCCTTGCTCCTTTCCTTCTCCTCCTTCCTTCCTCTGTCCCTTTCATTCCCTTCACTTTCTCCTCCCTTCCTTCCCTTTCCCCTTCCTTCCTTTCTTCTTTTCCCTTTCCTTGCTCCTTTCTTTCTCCTCCTTTCTTCTTCTGTTCTTTCCTTCCTTCCTTCCTTCCTTTCTTCCTTCCTTAATCCTTTCCTTCCTTAATCCCTTCCTTTCTTAATTCTTTCCTTTCTTCTTCCCTCCCTTCCTTTCTTACTTCTTTCTTTAATTCCTTCCTTTCTTAATCTCTTCCTTCCTTTCTTAATTCTTTCCTTCTTTTCCCTTCCTTCCTCCTTTGCTTCTCTCCTTCCTTCCTCTTCCTTTTCCTTCCTTCTCCTTCCTTCCTTTCCTTCTTTCCTTTCCTCCCCTTTCTTCTTTCTCCCTTTCTTTCCTTCCTTTCCTTCCCTTCTTCCTTTTCTTTTCCCTTCTCCTCCTTTCTTCTCTCTCCTTCCTCTCCTTTCTCTTTCCCTCTCTCTTTCTTCCTTCCCTTTCCCCTTCTCTTCCTTCTTCCTCCCCTTCATCCTTTTCCCTTCCCTTGCTTCTTTCCTTCTCCTTCCATCCTCTGTCTCTTCCCTTCCCTTTTCTTCTCTTCCATTCCCTCCCCACTCTTTGCCCTTCCTCCTTCAAGGTTTGACACACACACACACACACACACACACACACACACACAAATCCTTCCTTATGGGAACTTCAGGAGATCCATCCTGCCCTCCCTCTTCTTCCCTCCCCTTCTCTCCCTCCTTTTCTTTCCCTTCCACCTTCCTCCCTTCCCTTCTCTTCTTCTCTTCCATTCCCTCCCCACTCTTTGCCCTTCTCTCTCTGGAGGTTTGCACACACACACACACACACACACACACAAATCCTTCCTTATGGGAACTTCAGGAGATCCATCCTGCCCTCCCTCTTCTTCCCTCCCCTTCTCTCCCTCCTTTTTCTTTCCCTTCCACCTTCCTCCCTTTCCCTCCACCAGAGGGAAGCCAAACGCCAAGAGTGGAGGCTGGAAAGAAGGGAAAGGGGGAGAGGAGTGTTGGGGGGCCCCTCCTTTTCTGTGTCCCAGAGTGGCCCCGCCCACTCTGACGTCAGAATGCGCTTTCTGGGGGCCCCTCCCTCCCCTCCCGCCCCCTTTGGCTCAGTCCTCGCCCGGCCAAGCCTTTGCAAGGAAGGCAAGAGAGAAGCAGCTGGTGGGGGAAAGGGAGAAGAGGAAGGAGGAAGAAGGCTGGGGAGGGGGAGAGCCAGCCAAAGCATTGCAGAACCCTCCTCTGATTGACTTGTTGTGGAGAGCTGCTCTCCACTCAGCAAAGGATTGGCAGGAGCTGTCCATTTCAGCACCACTCCGCGCAGCCTTGGAGCTGTCCATTCAGCACCAGGATCTCTCCTGAGCGCAGCCTTGGAGCTCTCCCTTTCTCTGCTTTCCGCCTTGCCGGGATGGGGCGGGATGGCCTCCTCTCCGGTGCCGCCTCCGCCCAGGATGCCGGGGCCGAGGCACAGGGCATCCCGGCTGCCGCGCTCAGGGAACCCGGCTCAGAATGAAGACGGAGGAGGAGGAGGCAGCGGCCGGAGTGCCTGAGCGGCGGAGGCGGCGGAGGAAGGGGGTCGGAAAGGGAGGCGGCGGCAACGGTGGCCCCCCAGCGCCGCCATGTCGGTGCCCTTGCTGAAGATCGGCGTGGTCCTCAGCACCATGGCCATGATCACCAACTGGATGTCCCAGACCTTGCCCTCCTTGGTGGGGCTCAACACCACCAAGCTCACCGCCGCGTCCGGGGGCACCTTGGATCGGAGTACCGGAGTGAGTGTCGGGCGTGGGAGGGGCTGCGTGGGAGGGGCCTCACGGGTGTGGACCTCACGGGCACCCATCGTTTGTGGCCAACTGAGTCCAGAATTCTCAGCTGAGGGACCTCAAGGGTGACTTAACCTTTTGTGGGGATTGTGGTAGATTTTGGTGGATTCCTTGGGGATTGTGATCTTGCAGAGGTGAGCGTCCAACAGGGAGGTTCTTGGTGGTCAAGCAAGTCCAGAATTCTCGGCTTAGGGACCTCAAGGGATGAATGAGCTCGGTAGCCTTAACCAACAGGGAGGTTCTTGGTYGTCTTCCCAAAATCTCCAGGACCTCAAGGGAGGGTAGAGSTTGGAACCAAGTTATGGAAGAGAAGTGGGTATGGACCTCACGGGCACCCATTGTGGGTTGTGGTCAAGCAAGTCCAGAATTCTCAGCTGAGGGACCTCAAGGGATGAATGAGCTCGGTGCCTTAACCTTTCGTGGGGTTTGTGGTGGATCGTTTGTGGTCAAACGAGTCCAGAATTCTCGGCTGAGGGACCTCAAGTGATGAATGA
Source organism: Anolis sagrei ordinatus (assembly GCF_025583915.1). Taxonomy (NCBI): domain Eukaryota; kingdom Metazoa; phylum Chordata; class Lepidosauria; order Squamata; family Anolidae; genus Anolis; species Anolis sagrei. Next base: position 31,370,250 of record NW_026844589.1, read on the forward strand.
GCGCGGTGCCTTAACCTTTTGTGGGGCTTGTGGTGGATTCCTTGGGGATTGTGATCTTGCAGAGGTGAGCGTCCAACAGGGAGGTTCTTGGTGGTCTTCCCAAAATCTCCAGGATCTCAGGGAAGGGTAGAGGTTGGGACCAAGTTATGGAAGAGAAGTGGGTATGGACCTCACGGGCACCCATTGCTAGTTGTGGTCAAGCAAGTCCAGAATTCTCCACTTAGGGACCTCAAGGGAAGAAAAAGCTTGGTGCGTTAACCTTTTGTGGGGTTTGTGGTGGATTCCGTGGGGATCGTGATCTTGCAGAGGTGAGCATCCAACAGATGCAAATCATGATGGTCTTCCCAACATCTCCAGGACCTCAGGGGAGGGTAGAGGTTGGGACCAAGTTATGGAAGAGAAGTGGGTATGGACCTCACGGGCACCCATTGGTGGTTGTGGTCAAGCAAGTCCAGAATTCTCGGCTTAGGGACCTTGTGGTGGATTCCTTGGGGATCATGATCTTGCAGAAGTGAGCATCCAACAGATGCAAATCAGGATGGTCTTCCCAACATCTCCAGGACCTCAGGGGAGGGTAGAGGTTGGGACCAAGTTATGGAAGAGAAGTGGGTATAGACCTCACGGGCACCCATTGCTAGTTGTGGTCAAGCAAGTCCAGAATTCTCGGCTGAGGGAACGCAAGGGATGAATTGAGCGTGGTGCGTTAACCTTTTGTGGGGCTTGTGGTGGATTCCTTGGGGATGGTGATCTTGCAGAGGTGAGCGTCCAACAGGGAGGTTCTTAGTAGTCTTCCCAAAATCTCCAGGACCTCAGGGGAGGGTAGAGGTTGGGACCAAGGTATGGAAGAGAAGTGGGTATGGACCTCACGGGCACCCATTGCTGGTTGTGGTCAAGCAAGTCCAGAATTCTCAATTGAGGGACCTCAAGGGGTGAATGAGCTTGGTGCCTTAACCTTTTGTTGGTTTTGTGGTGGATTCCTTGGGAATTGCGATCTTGCAGAGGTGAGCGTCCAACAGGGAGGTTCTTGGTGGTCTTCCCAATATCTCCAGGACCTCAGGGGAGGGTAAGGTTGGGACCAAGTTATGGAAGAGAGGTGGGTATGGACCTCACGGGCATCCATTGCCGGTTGTGGTCAAACAAGTCCAGAACTGTTGGCTGAGGGACCTCAAGGGATGAAAGAGCTTGGTGCCTTAACCTTTTGGGGTGTTGGTGGCTGATTCCTTGGGGATTGTGATCTTGTGGAGGCAAGCGTCCACCTGATGCAAATCAGGATGGTCGTCCCCAACATCTCCAGGACCACAGGGGGGAGTACAGGTTGGGACCAAGGTATGGAAGAGAGGCAGGTTCCTCTTCTTAACATCTCCTGGACCTCAGAGGAGGGTACACGTTGGGACCGAGGTATGGAAGAGAGTTGGGTTCATTGTCCATCCTCCTGGACCCGAGGAACCTCAATGGGATAGGTATCTCAAGTTCCTCACCTTTGGGGAGGTGATGGCAAATCCCATTGGGATTCTGACCAAAGATATGGAGCCTAGAAAGATAGTCATGGAAGGAAGGATTATCAACTAGATGCAACTCAGAGAGGTTCTTGATGGTCTCCCCAACATCTCCAGAACCTCAGGAGATGGTCTAAGATAGCTTTGGGATTCTGACCAAAGGTATGGAGCCTAGAAAAACAGTCATGGAAGGATCACCAACTAGATGGAAGTCAGATGACTTCTTGATGGTCTCCCCAACATCTCCAGAACCTCAGAAGATGGTCTAAGATAGCTTTGGGATTCTTATCACAGCTATGGAAACTAGAAAGTCATTGCAGATCCCATTAGGATTCTGACCAACGGTATGGAGCCTAGAAAGACAGTCATGGAAGGATCACTAACTAGATGGAACTCAGCTTGGTTCTTGGTGGCCTCCCCAACATCTCCAGAACCTCAAAAGATGGTCTAAGATAGCTTTGGGATTCTAACCAAAGCTATGGAAGCTAGAAAGTCATTGCAGATCCCATTGGAAAGACTGTCATGGAAGGATGACCAATTAGATGGAACTCGGTTTGGTTCTTGGTGGTCTCCCCAACATCTCCAGAACCTCAGAAGATAGTCTAAGATAGCTTTGGGATTCTGACTAAAGGTATGGAAGCTAGAGAGTCACTGCGGATCCCATTGGGATTTTGACTAAAGGTATGGAAGCCAGAGAGTCACTGCGGATCCCATTGGGATTCTGACTAAAGGTATGGAAGCTAGAGAGTCACTGCGGATCCCATTGGGATTCTGTCCAAAGGTATGGAGCCTAGAAAGAGAGTAATGGAAGGATGACCAACTAGATGGAACTCAGCTTGGTTCTTGGTGGTCTTCCCAACATCTCCAGACCTCTGGGGAGGGTAAGGTTGGGACCAAGTTATGAAAGAGAGATGGGTATGGACCTTACGGGCACCCATTGCCGATTGTGGTCAAACAAATCCAGAACTGTTGGCTGAGGGACCTCAAGGGATGAAAGAGTAATGGAAGGATCACCAACTAGATGAAACCCAGCTTGGTTCTTGGTGGTCTCCCCAACATCTCCAGAACTTCGGAAGATGGTCTAAGATAGCTTTGGGATTCTGACCAAAGCTATGGAAGCTAGAAAGTCATTGTGGATCCCGTTGTGATTCTGACCAATAGTATGGAGCCTAGAAAGCGAGCCATGGAGGGAAGGATCATCTAGATGGAACCCAGAGAGGCTCTCGATGGTCTCTATAACATCTCCAGAACTTCAAAATACTGTGGACCACAGTTGAGGAGCTCCTGGTGTAGATCAAAGCACACCTTCTGCCCTACCTGCTTCTTCTCTTGTTGGGGAGGGCGATTAGAGTGAGGAGGACCCCCGAGTGAGTGGCAGGTGGCACCACATGGGTGCCCTTGACTCACTCGCTTGAGTCACAACCGTCTGCCACTTGGACTCCTCTATGAAATAGATGATTTGAGTGTTTTGGAGAAGGAAGGGTGTCTTCTGGCAGTTCTAAGGGGGAGGTGTGGGGAAAAGCAGGGGGCAGAGGTGAGGCTCAGGAGCCCAGCCTCCTCCTCGGCAAGCATCTGTCGCCGTAAATCCTGTGCGCAACAGTCTGCTCTGCCCATTGCTCAAGGACTGCAGCACCGAGTTACGGCTTGGCATGTGCGAACACACCACATGCCATGCTCAATGGAAAAGCAGCGAGCGGCAGAGAAAGGGGGGCACCCCACCGTGGCTTTCTCTGGCATTTCCATTCATAGGCGATGGATGGGGAGAGATGGAGGAGAAGAGATGGAGACAAAGGAGGAATGGACAGAGCTCTCCATCCTGTGCATTTCTCTTTAGAGGTCTTCAAGCCACGCCAGGTAGCAATCCATTGGTTGGTGATTGATCGCCCCATTGAGATCATTGTGCATGTTTCGGTTGGGGAGACCACGTCTGCTCCAATACAGATGTTTGGGAAGTGTTCGACGTGTGATCCAATACAACGGCCAGCATAGGGATCTTGTTTGCTGTGTGCTAATCTTGTTGTGTATCAAATCATCATCATCATCATCATATCAAACTGCAAAGACTCTGGCACAAGCCAGTCAAGGGGGTCCCAGTGGTGATGGGCATACTGAGTGCAGTGCCTAAAGACCTTGGCCTGCACTTAAAAACAATCGGCATTTACCAAATTACCACCTTTAAAAGCTTTAAAAGGCCACCTTACTCAGACCTGCTCACATTATTCACAGATACATCACATAGTCCTAGACGTAGTCCTAGACGCCCGATATGTGATCCAATACAACAGCCAGCAGAGTTATCTTGTTTGCGGTGTACTAATCTTGTAGTTTTTCTAATAATAATAATAATAATAATAATAATAATGACAATAATAATAATAATAATAGAGTGTCTGCTGTGGACTCATCTTGTTGTGTTTCTAATAATAATAATAATAATAATAATATACCTCTAATATCCAATACTAATAATAATACAAATTAAATACATATAATATCCAATAATAATAATAATAATAATAATAATAATAATAATAATAATTAAATACTCTAATAGCCAATAATAATATAAATTAAATACTTTAATATCCAATGAGACTATAAATTAAATACCTCTAATACCCGATACTAATAATAATATAAATTAAATGCATATAATATCAAATAATAATAATAATAATAGTAAATTAAATACTGTAATAGCCAATAATCATATAAATTAAATACCTCTAATATCAAATAATAATAATATAAATTAAATACTCTAATATCCAATGATACTATAAATTAAATACCTCTAATATTCAATAATAATAATAATAATAATAATATAAATGAAATACTCTAATAGCCAATAATAATATAAATTAAATACCTCTAATATCCAATAATAATAATATAAATGAAATACTCTAATATTCAATGATAATATAAATTAAATACCTGTAATATTCAATAATAATAAAAATATAAATTAAATACCTGTAATATCCAATAATAATAATAGAAACTAAATACCTGTAATATCTAATAAGAATAAGAATAATACCTCTAATATCCAATAATAATAATAATAATAATAATAATATAAATGAAATATCTCTAATATCCAATACTAATAATAATATAAATTAAATACTCTAATATCCAATGATACTATAAATTAAATACCTCTAATATTCAATAATAATAATAATAATATAAATTAAATACCTGTAATATCCAATAATAATAATAGAAACTAAATACCTGTAACATCTAATAAGAATAATACCTCTAATATCCAATAATAATAATATAAATTAAATACCTCTAATATCCAATAGTAATAATATAAATTAAATACGCTAATATCAATGATAATATAAATTAAATTTCTCTAATATCTAATAATAATAATATTAATATAAATTAAATACCTCTAATATCCAATAATACTAATAATAATAATAATAATAATAATAATAATAATAATAATATATTTCTTACCTGCCTCTCCTCATGGCTCGAGGCACAATGAAGGCACATAAATAATGCAAAAAATTCAATAAGTACACATATTAAAATGTATTTCTATAAAAGACATATTGAAATACGCCGAACAGAGGAATCGTAAGGATGCATTTTCTCCCCCTTGTCTTTGCCTCCCACCTGTCTTCCTCTTCCCTCTCCCATGTCTTCCCCAATGTCCAAACATGCGGACAGGTAGACCTCAGGCACATAAGGCATGGAGATCGAGGAAGGAGTGTGTCACATGGGTTGTTGTGTGTTTTCCAAACTGTCCCAGAAGCATTCTCTCCTGACATTTCTCCTGCATCTATGGCAGGCATCCTCAGACAAGAAACAATCAGGGCCAGCTAATCACCTCCCAACAAAGGATTCCCCCTGGCAGTAAGAAGCCAGACCTTGAAACCTGCTAGGCCATTAAATGCTAATCAAGGTGGCCAATTGAAACATTCACACCTACGTCAAATACACCCTGGACATTATTCCACAGATATATAAACCCAATTTTCCTAGTTTCCAGCAGACCTCACGACCTCTGAAGATGCCTGCCATAGATGTGGGTGAAACGTCAGGAGAGAATGCTTCCGGAGCATGGCCAGACAGCCCGGAAGTACTCACAGCGACCCAGTGATGACAGCCCTTGATGAGAAACCTCACAACCTCTGAGGATGCTTGCCATAGATGTGGGCGAAACTTCAGGAGAGAGTGCTTCCAGAACATGGCCCGCCAGTCCGGAAGAACTCATAGCGACCCAGTGATTCTGGCTGTGAAAGCTTTCGATGAGAAACCTCACAGATACATAAACCCAATTTTCCTAGTTTCCAGCAGACTTCACGACCTCTGAAGATGCCTGCCATAGATGTGGGCGAAACGTCAGGAGAGAGTGCTTCCAGAACATGGCCCGTCAGCCCAGAAGAACTCATAGCGAGCCAGTGATTCCGGCTGTGAAAGCTTTCGATGAGAAACATCAAAGATATATGAACCCAATTTTCCTAGTTTCCAGCAGACCCAATGACCTCTGAAGGTGCCTGCCATAGATGTGGGTGAAACGGGTGTGGACCTCGCACGCACCCATTGTATGTGGTCAAACGAGTCCAGAATTCTCAGCTGAGGGACCTCAAGGGATGAAAGAGCTTGGTGTCTTAACCTTTTGTGGGGTTTGTGGTGGATTCCTTGGGGATTGTGGTCTTGCAGAGGTGAGCGTCCAACAGGGAGGTTCTTGGTGGTCTTCCCAACATCTCCAGGACCTCAGGGGAGGGTAAGGTTGGGACCAAGTTATGGAAGAGAAGTGGGTATGGACCTCACGGGCATCCATTGCTGGTTGTGGTCAAGCAAGTCCAGAATTCTCGGCTGAGGGACCTCAAGGGATGAAAGAGCTTGATGCCTTAACATTTTGGGGGGTTTGTGGCTGTTTCATTGGGGATTGTGATCTTGTGGAGGCAAGCGTCCACTTGATGCAAATCAGGATGGTCTTCCCCAACATCTCCAGGACCACAGGGGAGAGTACAGGTTGGGACCAAGGTATGGAAGAGAGGCAGGTTCCTCTTCCTAACATCTCCTGGACCTCAGAGGAGGGTACAGGTTGGGACCAAGGTATGGAAGAGAGGCAGGTTCCTCTTCCCAACATCTCCTGGACCTCAGGGGAGGGTACAGGTTGGGACCAAGGTATGGAAGAGAGGCAGGTTCCTCTTCCCAACATCTCCTGGACCTCAGGGGAGGGTACAGGTTGGGACCAAGGTATGGAAGAGAGGCAGGTTCCTCTTCCCAACATCTCCTGGACCTCAGGGGAGGGTACAGGTTGGGACCAAGGTATGGAAGAGAGGCAGGTTCCTCTTCCCAACATCTCCTGGACCTCAGGGGAGGGTACAGGTTGGGACCAAGGTATGGAAGAGAGGCAGGTTCCTCTTCCCAACATCTCCTGGACCTCAGGGGAGGGTACAGGTTGGGACCAAGGTATGGAAGAGAGGCAGGTTCCTCTTCCCAACATCTACTGGACCTCAGGGGAGGGTACAGGTTGAGACCAATATATGGAAGAGAGGTGGATTCATTGTCCATCCTCCTGGACCCCTTACCTGAGGAACCTCAACGGATAGGTATCTCAAATTCCTCACCTTTGGGGAAGTGATGGCAAATCCCATTGGGATTCTGACCAAAGATATGGAGCCTAGAAAGATAGTCATGGAAGGAAGGATTATCAACTAGATGCAACTCAGAGAGGTTCTTGATGGTCTCCCCAACATCTCCAGAACCTCAGGAGATGGTCTAAGATAGCTTTGGGATTCTGACTAAAGGTATGGAGCCTAGAAAAACAGTCATGGGAAGAAGGATCACGGGTTGAGACCACTGTACGGAAGTTTCCAGCAGACCTCACAACCTCTGAAGATGCCTGCCATAGATGTGGGTGAAACGTCAGGAGAGAATGCTTCTGGGAGCCTGGAAAGCACACAAAACCACCTAGTGATTCCAGCCACAATACAGTGTATCCTCTTCTAAGGCTTATCTTTCTTGTCAGTATGTATAGGGGTGACTTATGGGGATAACACCCCACAAAACTCAATGACATCGCCCTTCTACGTGGTTGAGAAATGGACAGTTCGTGAGATATCCGGTGGGATTTTGCTGGATGCTTATCTCCCCGTCTATCCGGAACGTCGAGGCAATCTGCGTGCTTTCCGCGGAGGATAAAAGACGAAAACGATCTCGTTCAATCTGCAGGAAATAAAAAGCCATGTGCCGTCCTATTAAAGCGTAGCCTCCGGTGGGATTAAATCAAAGGAAATGGAAGGAAGCCAGGAATACGGTCATCCCTGGAGATGGTTGGCTCCTTTACGGAAGGTGGCTCCATTATGGAAGTCGAGGCAGATGGGCAACCCACCTCAGGCGTTATGTAAGAGAGAACTCCTGAAATTTATTGAAATTTAAAATAATAATAATAATAATAATAATAATAATAATAAAATATTATTATTATTATTATTATTATTATTATTATTATTATTATTATTATTATTATTATTATTATGTCCCCAATATTTACCTCTTGGTGGGCAATGCTTCATGGACTATTTGTTGTCGAATCGCTCTCTTTTCCTACTCCGTCTCCCAGTTAGTAGGGAAACGTGCTTGCTCCATCCATGTTCAACATCTACACAAATGACCAGCCACTGCCAGAAGGTACAGAGAGCTCCATCTATGCTGATGATCGTGCCATCACCGCTCAAGCAGGGAGCTTTGAGATGGTTGAACAGAAGCTCTCCGAAGCTCTAGGTGCTCTTACTGCCTCTCCGAAGCTTGCTCCATCAATGTTTAATGTGTACAGACATTATCAGCCACTGCCAGAAGGGACAGAGAGTTTCATCTATGCTGATGATCGTGCCATCACCACCCAAGCAGGGAGCTTTGAGATGGTTGAACAGAAGCTCTCCGAAGCTCTAGGTGCTCTTACTGCTTCTCCGAATCTTGCTCCATCAATGTTTAATATGTACAGACATTATCAGCCACTGCCAGAAGGGACAGAGAGTTTCATCTATGCTGATGATCGTGCCATCACCGCTCAAGCAGGGAAGCTTTGAGATGGTTGAACAGAAGCTCTCTGAAGCTCTAGGTGCTCTTACTGCTTCTCCGAATCTTGCTCCATCAATGTTTAATATGTACAGACATTATCAGCCACTGCCAGAAAGGACAGAGAGTTTCATCTATGCTGATGATGGTGCCATCACCACCCAAGCAGGGAGCTTTGAGATGGTTGAACAGAAGCTCTCCGAAGCTCTAGGTGCTCTTACTGCTTCTCCAAATCTTGCTCCATCAATGTTTAATATGTACAGACATTATCAGCCACTGCCAGAAAGGACAGAGAGTTTCATCTATGCTGATGATCGTGCCATCACCGCTCAAGCAGGGAGCTTTGAGATGGTTGAACAGAAGCTCTCCGAAGCTCTAGGTGCTCTTACTGCCTATTACAGGGAAAACCAGCTGATCCCTAATCCATCTAAAACACAGACATGTGCCTTTCACCTTAAGAACAGACAAGCATCCCGAGCTCTGAGGATCAACTGGGAAGGAATCCCACTGGAGCATTGCAGCGCACCCAAATACCTGGGAGTCACTCTGGACCGTGCTCTGACATACAAGAAGCACTGCCTGAACATCAAGCAAAAAGTGGGTGCTAGAAACAATATCATACGAAAGCTGACTGGCACAACCTGGGGATCACAACCAGATACAGTGAAGGCATCTTGCCCTTGCGCTGTGCTACTCTGCTGCTGAGGATGCATGCCCAGTGTGGAACACATCTCACCACGATAAAACAGTGGATGTGGCTCTTAATGAGACATGCCGCATTATCACGGGGTGTCTGCACCCTACACCACTGGAGAAATTACACTGCTTAGCCAGTATTGTACCACCTGACATCCGCTGGGAAGTAGCAACCAATAGTGAAAGGACCAAGGCAGTGACATCTCCAGCTCATCCCCTGTTTGGGTATCAGCCAGCACGTCAATGACTTAAATCAAGAAATAGTTTTCTAAGATCTACAGAGACACTCGCTGGAACACCTCAGCAAGCGAGAGTCCAAAAGTGGCAGTTGAAGTCCAAAACACCAGGAGGGCCAAAGTTTGCCCATGCCTGATCTGTACTGCTGAATGAATGCAATTTGACATCCGCCGAGAAGTAGCAGCCAATAGTGAAAGGACCAAGGCAGAGACATCTCCAGCCCATCCCTTGTTTGGGTATCAGCCAGCTGGGCCTAACAACAGGAGCTCACCCCGCTCCCTGGATTCAAACTACCAGCCTTTCAGTCAGCAGGTCAGCAGTTTAACCCACTGCACCACCGGACCTATGGCTCTGCAAGTAAAACTCATTTCACACACCCCCTCCTCCAAAAAAACAAACAAACGGTGAGTTCCAAAGGTGGAACAAATGTCAGATCCCCTCCTTGCCGGCATGAAAGGACAAAGGCACGGAGATGCCTCAAGATGCTTTTAAGGCGGCTTAATTATTTATGCCCTTTGCGAAAAATAGACCCGGAGATGCGCTTCGGAACACCGTGTCCCTGGGAAGAAGAAACACAATTTGGAGAAGCTCTAAGAGGTTTTCGATGTCGAGGCTTCCATCTTGAGTTTTGGAATGGGTGTCTCCTTCTGCCAGAGCGAACTCAGGCACGTTTCCGTCTCGGTGGCTCGTTTTAGTGCCCTTGTATGCGCCCGGGTAGCATTGCCCAAACACGAAAGGCGCTGCAAACTAATCCAACCAGAGAAGACAGCCATAGCAGAGCAACCTGGACGCAGAATAGCCTTGCAGCTTCAAAGTTTGGCTGCTTCCTGCCTAAGGGGGGATTCTTCGTTGGGAGGTGTTAGCTGGCCCTGATTGTGCTGGACCACTCTCACAACCACCATGTCAGAGTACACAGAGAAGCCATTGAAATCCACAAGCACGTGGATGATTTCAACAGAAAGGAGGAAACAGTGAAAATGAACTAAATCTGGCTACCAATATTCAAAAAAAACTCAACTTCCTGACCATAAGAAAAGCTGTTCAGTCGTGGAACTCTCTGCTTCCAATTTCAGTGGAAGTTCCTTCCTTGGGTGTTTTTCAACAGAGGCTGGATGGCCAACTGTTGGGAGTGCTTTGAAACTTCCTCACCATAAGAAAAGCTGTTCAGTAGTGGAACTCTCTGCTGCCAAGTCCAGTGGAAGCTTCTTCCTTGGAGGCTTTTCAACAGAGGCTGGATGGCCAACTGTTGGGAGTGCTTTGACTGTGCTTTTCCTGCCTAAGGAGGAAACCATGGAAATGAACACAATCTGGCTACCAGTATTCAAAAACTCAACATTAGGAAGAACTTCCTGACCATAAGGAAAGCTGTTCAGTAGTGGAACTCTCTGCTTCCAAGTCCAGTGGAAGCTCCTTCCTTGGGAGTTTTCAACAGAGGCTGGATGGCCAACTGTTGGGAGTGCTTTGACTGTGCTTTTCCTGCCTAAGGGGGAAACCATGAAAATGAAAACAATCTGGCTACCAGTATTCAAAAACACGACATTAAGAACTTCCTGACCATAAGAAAAGCTGTTCAGTAGTGGAACTCTCTGCTGCCAAGTCCAGTGGAAGTTCCTTCCTTGGAAGCTTTTCCATAGAGGCTGGATGGCCAACTGTTGGGAGTGCTTTGATTGTGCTTTTCCTGCCTGACTGGGAGTTGAACTAGATGTGATCATGGGAGTTCTGTGTGCCAAATGTGGACCAGGTCCATTATCGAAGGGGGTCACGGTACAGGGTGAACTACAACTTCCATCCTGTTGAGTCAGTCCTCCAAACCCCTCCAGTCTGTCCAGTTGGTGATCAATTCCTCTGTGTGCCATAGGAAAGGGTTAAGGGAGAGGCATGGGCGGGGTGATGCAAATTCCACACCAATGAGAGAGAAAGGAGTCCTTAAAGACTTCTTGCAATGGCAGGAATTGATTCAAAAATTACTTCATTTCATAGCATAAAATATTGTCACATGAGAAATGATTTAATCAGGCATTAGCTAATCTGCTTCTTTCCTTGCCAGGGATGTATGGCTCTTGCCCAGAGATGACGGAGACTGAAAGCAGTCCCAGTCAAGCTGTCGGTCATTGAAGGGGGGGGGGGTCCATGCATAATTTTTGTGATATCCGCCACACCCTGGATAGCGAAAGGAACCACTGGGAATGCCTGCCTGGCCGAAACTCATCAAATTTAGGATAGAATAATCCCCAAATGAAAGGTGGTGGACCATAGTGTTTGGGGGGGGGGACATTGGCAGGGTTTGGGGTACGTGTTCATGGCGCTCGCTCTAACCTTTGGAGACTTCTCCGCACTTGGAACTATAGCCTGTTTGTGGATGCTGGGGGGCTGTCTGTGTAAGTGGACACCCCTACCACAAACACATTTTTGTATATATTATTATTATTATTATTATTATTATTATTATTATTATTATGGGTTCCTTTCTCTATCCATTATTATTATTATTATTATTATTATTATTATTATTATGGGTTCCTTTCTCTATCCATTATTATTATTATTATTATTATTATTATTATTATTATTATGGGTTCCTTTCTTTATCCATTATTATTATTATTATTATTATTATGGGTTCCTTTCTCTATCCATTATTATTATTATTATTATTATTATTATTATTAAGCGTTCCTTTCTCTATCCATTATTATTATTATTATTATTATTAAGGGTTCCTTTCTCTATCCATTATTATATTATTATTATTATTATTATTATTATTATTATTATTATTATTAAGGGTTCCTTTCTCTATCCATTATTATATTATTATTATTATTATTATTATTATTATTATTATTTATTATTATTATTATTATTATTATATTATTATTATTATTATTATATTATTATTATTATTATATTATTATTATTATTATATTATTATTATTTTGTAAGTACAAAAGACACCTTATTATTATTATTATTATTAATGGGTTCCTTTCTCTATCCATTATTATATTATTATTATTATTATTATTATTATTATTAAGGGTTCCTTTCTCTATCCATCATTATTATTATTATTATTATTATTATTATTAAGGGTTCCTTTCTCTATCCATTATTATTATTATTATTATTATTATTATTATTATTATTATGGGTTCCTTTCTCTATCCATTATTATTATTATTATTATTATTATTATTATTATTATTATTATTATTATTATTTTCTCCCAATATGCCAGGTAATAGCATTAACTCTGTGCCCATTTGTCTCCAACTGTTCCCTTCTTTCCTGGAAACTTGCCAAAGACGAGAGAGCCAAGGACTCCAGATCAAGGACTGTGTGTTGTTGTAGGTTTTTCGGGCTATATGGCCATGGTCTAGAGGCATTCTCTCCTGACGTTTCGCCTGCATCTATGGCAAGCATCCTCAGAGGTAGTGAGGTCTGTTGGAACTAGGAAAATGGGTTTATATATCTGTGGAATGACCAGGGTGAGACAAAGGACTCTTGTCTGCTGGAGCTAGGTGTGAATGTTTCAACTGACCACCTTGATTAGCATTTGATTGGCAGTGCCTGGAGCAATCTTTTGTTGAGAGGTGATTAGATGTCCTTGTTTGTTTCCTCTCTGTTGTTGTGCTGTTCTAATTTTAGAGTTTTTTAATACCGGTAGCCAGATTTTGTTCATTTTCATGGTTTCCTCCTTTCTGTTGAAATTGTCTCACTGAAGACCATGAGAAAACACATATTTCTGATGGTCTTCGGAACCCCTTTGGCCTAATTGTTTGGGTTCACAGTGCTCTCCAGATCCCTAAATCACTGTCAATTCACCCCAAAACCCTCCTGTATTTTCCATTGGTTATGGGTTCTGTGTGGGAAGTTTGGCCCAATTCTCTCATTGGTGGGGTTCAGAATGCTCTTTGATTGTAGGTGAACTATAAATAGCAACTACAACTCCCAAATGTCAAGGTAAATTTTCCCCAACTCCACCAGTGTTCACATTTGGGCATATTGAGTATTCTGTCAGTTTGGTCCAGATCCATCATTGTTTGAGTCCACAGTGCTCTCGTGGTAGGTGAACTACAACTCCCAAACTCAAGGTCAATGCCCATCAACCCTTTCAGTATTTTCTGTGCCATGGGAGTTCTGTGTGCCAAGTTTATCAATTCCATCGTTGTGGAGTTCAATGCTCTTTGATTGTAGGTGAACTATAAATCCCAGCAACTACAACTCCCAAATGTCAAGGCTATTTTCCCCAAAGCTCCACCACTGTTCACATTTGGGCATATTGAGTACTCATGTCAAGTTTGGTCCAGATCCATCATTGTTTGAGTCCACAGTGCTCTCTGGAGGTAGGTGAACTACAACTCCCAAACTCAAGGTCAATGCCCACCACACCCTTTCAGTATTTTCTGTTGGCCGTGGGAGTTCTGTGTGCCAAGTTTGGATCAATTCCATCGTTAATGGAGTTCAGATTGCTCTTTGATTGTAGGTGAACTATAAATCCCAGTAGCCACAACTCCCAAATGTCAAGGTCTATTTTTCCCAAGCAGTATTCACATTTGGGCATATTGAGTAGTCATGTAGTTGATCTAGATCCGTCATTGTTAGAGTCCACAGTGCTCTCTGGATGTAGGTGAACTACAACTCCCATATGACAAAATGCTGGGAGATCACCACAACATGGGGGTCACCACAACATGAAGAACTGTACTAAGGGGTCACGCCATTAAGAAGGTGGAGAACCACTGCTCTAATGCCTTATTACCAGTTTCTCTTGGTCAACGGAAGGTGTGAACGGGCTCCTCCGTTCCTCGTCGGTTCTTCCTCTCAACTTGCCTTATTTCTGTCTGTCGTTCTCGCCAGGTGTTGCCGACCAACCCCGAGGAAAGTTGGCAGGTGTACAGTTCTGCCCAGGACAGCGAGGGGCGGTGTATATGTACGGTGGTGGCCCCTCAGCAGACGATGTGCTCACGTGATGCCAGGACAAAGCAACTGCGGCAGCTATTAGAAAAGGTGAGCACACCTTCTCCAGTTTCACCAATTTTGGGGTTTAAGGAGGATTGTGGATACTCAAGAATAGGTGGGCGATGTCCTGGTTTGTTTTGTTTTGTTTTTGAGGGCCAATACCACGTTCCAATGTCTAAGGAAAAAGCGGGGGGGGGCGATCACAATGTCACACTCTCTGGGCTCTTCCTTTTGGGACCTCAATCCAAGAGCAAACATCTCCAACCTTTCAAAATGGAGAAGACGGGTAGGAAAGCTGGGAAGTCACCAAGGATGGACCCTTTGGAGAACCTCAACAGGCCTACTCCACATTTTGGACCGATTCCATAAATAACTTTATCATTGTGGATAACTCCTTCATTGTAGTATTCACTGGACTTACTCCAGTCCCAAAGCCCTGTTCCTTCAGTGGGTTGTCCACCATAGATAGCTCCTCCGCACTAGTCTTCAATGGAGCTATTCCACTTCCTGGACCCTTTTTCTTCATTGGGTTGTCCATCATGGAGAGCTTCTTCATTCTAGTCTTCAATGGAGCTATCCTGCTTCCTGGATCGTATTCTTTCAATGGGTTGTCCATCACTTCTTCATTCTATAATTCAGTTCAGCTATTCCACTTCCTGGACCTCATTCCTTCAGTGAGTTGTCCATCATAGAGAGCTTCTTCATTCTAGAATTCAATAGAGCTATTCCACTTCCTAGACCTCGTTCCTTCAATGAGTTGTCCATCATGGAGAGCTTATTCATTCTAGAATCCAATGGAGCTGTTCCACTTCCTAGACCCTCGTCCTTCAATGGGTTTTCCATCATGGATAGCTTCTTGATTCTAGAATGCAGTTGAGCTATTCTACTTCCTGGACCCTATTATTTCAATGGGTTGTCCATCATGGAGAACTTCTTCATTCTCATCTTCATTTGAGCTATTCCAATTCCTGAACACTATTCCTTCAATGGGCTGTCCATCATGGATAGGTTCTTCATTCTAGTCTTCAATAGAGCTATTCCACTTCCTAGACCTCGTTCCTTCAATGAGTTGTCCACCATGAAGAAGTTCTTCATTCTCATCTTCAGTTGAGCTATTCCATTTCCTGAACACTATTACTTCAATGGGTTGTCCATCATGGATAAGTCCTTCATTCTAGTCTTCAATGGAGCTATTCCACTTCCTAGACCTCATTCCTTCAATGAGTTGTCCATCATGGATTGCTTCTTCATTCTAGAATCCAATGGAGCTGTTCCACTTCCTAGACCCTCGTCCTTCAATGAGTTTTCCATCATGGATAGCTTCTTGATTCTAGAATTCAGTTGAGCTATTCCACTTCCTGGACCCTATTCCTTCAATGGGTTGTCCATCATGGAGAGCTCCTTCATTCTAGTCTTCAGTTGAGCTATTCCCTTTCCTGAACACTATTCCTTCAATGGGTTGTCCATCATGGATAGGTCCTTCATTCTAGTCTTCAGTTGAGCTATTCCCTTTCCTGAACACTATTCCTTCAATGGGCTGTCCATCATGGATAGGTTCTTCATTCTAGTCTTCAATAGAGCTATTCCACTTCCTAGACCTCGTTCCTTCAATGAGTTGTCCACCATGAAGAAGTTCTTCATTCTCATCTTCAGTTGAGCTATTCCATTTCCTGAACACTATTACTTCAATGGGTTGTCCATCATGGATAAGTCCTTCATTCTAGTCTTCAATGGAGCTATTCCACTTCCTAGACCTCATTCCTTCAATGAGTTGTCCATCATGGATTGCTTCTTCATTCTAGAATCCAATGGAGCTGTTCCACTTCCTAGACCCTCGTCCTTCAATGAGTTTTCCATCATGGATAGCTTCTTGATTCTAGAATTCAGTTGAGCTATTCCACTTCCTGGACCCTATTCCTTCAATGGGTTGTCCATCATGGAGAGCTCCTTCATTCTAGTCTTCAGTTGAGCTATTCCCTTTCCTGAACACTATTCCTTCAATGGGTTGTCCATCATGGATAGGTCCTTCATTCTAGTCTTCAGTTGAGCTATTCCCTTTCCTGAACACTATTCCTTCAATGGGTTATCCATCATGGATAGGTCCTTCATTCTAGTCTTCAGTTGAGCTATTCCACTTCCTGGACCTTATTTGTTCAATGAGTTGTCCATCCTGGAAAGCTTCTTCATTCTAGATTTCAATTGAGCTATCCCAATTCCAGTTCCTTCAGTAGGTTGTCCACCATGGGTTCATCTCACCTTCTTCACTTTCACATTCCTCAAGATGAGTAGTATAATGTTTCCATTGGCCACTAATTTGGGGAATGGGTTTGCAAAGCTAAAGAGGAGAAACATGAGGGGAAACCATCCCACAAATCCTGATTTTTCTCCCTTTTTTACTTCCACTGCTACGATTTTTGATGTAACATCTCACCTGCCCACATTTGAAAAGCTCAATTTCTTCCGAGAAACGATCGCTTTGTTTTGGCAGGCATCAATTATGAGATATGCACTATCCTTGACTGAATGCTCAAGATCATTACATGTCTGCCACGAAAAAATAAAACATTTCACATCTTGTCATCGAAATGTCACCGGATGCAAAATATCTAGAGAGTATCTTCTGTTCGGATTTGCAGATAAGACTTATTCATTTCAACTCAATTGAAGGGGTTGAAAACTATGGGTTGAAAAAAGTATTTTTGAAAATTCAGGGCAGTGGAATGTGTCCTTGTTCATTATCTCTGGAATTTGGAGGTGTGTCACCCAGAAACTGATGAATATGGATTGTGAAGATAGATAGATATACGGTAGATATTTCCATCCTCACACATAGAGAGTGTAGAAATAAGGGTGTCTTTCTTACAAAAGTTCTGAAAGCAGAATGATGAGTGGTTTTAGCAGAAATAATGTCACAATCGAGATCCTAGGTTCTCAGAAATGTGTTCTTCCAGTTGAAGTTGACCATAAGGTCATACTGGTGTACCTAGACCTTACTGAAGAGGTGTTCTTCCAGCTAAACGACCATATAGTTGCCCTAGAGAACTTAGAGATTCTCAGAGAAGTGTTCTTCCAGCTGAGGTTGACCATATATTTGCCCTAGAGGATCTATAAATTCCTAGAGAGGTGTTCTTCCAGTTGAAGTTGACCATAAAGTCATCCTAATGAACCTAGAGTTTACTAAAGAGGTGTTCTTCTAGTTGAGGTTAACCATATAATTACCCTAGAGAAACTAGAGATTCCTGAGGAGGTGTTCTTCCAGCTCATGTTGACCATATAGTTGCCCTAGAGAACCTAGAGGTGTTCTTCTAGCTGAAGTTGACCACAAAGTTGCCCAAGAGAACCTAGAAATTCCTAGAGATATATTCTTCCAGCTGAAGTTAACCACATAGTTGCCCAAGAGAACCTAGAGAAGTGTTCTTCCAGTTGACGTTGACCACAAAGTCATATAGGAGAGGAGTTCTTCCAGCTGAAGCTGACCATGTAGTTGCCCTAGAGAGGTATTTTTCCAGCTGAAGTTGACCATATAGTTGCCCAAAAGAACCTAGAAATTCCTAGAGAGGTATTCTTCCAGCTGAAGTTAACCACATAGTTGCCCAAGAGAACCTAGAGAAGTGTTCTTCCAGTTGAAGTTGACTACAAAGTCATACTGGAGAGGTGTTCTTCCAGCTGAAGCTGACCATGTAGTTGCCCTAGAGAGGTATTCTTCCAGTTGAAGTTGACCATATAGTTGCCCTAGAGAACCTAGAAATTCCTAGAGAGGTATTCTTCCAGCTGGAGTTGACCATATAGTTGCCCTAAAGAACCTGGAAATTCCTAGAGAGATATTCTTCCAGCTGGAGTTGACCATATAGTTGCCCAAGAGAACCTAGAAATTCCTAGAGAGGTATTCTTCCAGCTGGAGTTGACCATATAGTTACCCTAGAGAACCTAGAGATTCCTAGAGAAGTGTTCTTCCAGTTGACGTTGACCACAAAGTCATATAGGAGAAGAGTTCTTCCAGCTGAAGCTGACCATGTAGTTGCCCTAGAGAGGTATTCTTCCAGCTGAAGTTGACCATATCGTTGCCCTAGAGGACCTAGAGATTCCTAGAGAAGTGTTCTTCCAGTTGAAGTTGGCCACAAAGTCATACTGGAGAGGTGTTCTTCCAGCTGAAGCTGACCATATAGTTGCACTAGAGAGGTATTCTTCCAGCTGAAGTTGACCATATAGTTGCCCTAGAGGACCTAGAGATTCCTAGAGAAGTGTTCTTCCAGTTGAAGTTGACCACAAAGTCATACTGGAGAGGTGTTCTGACCATGTAGTTGCCCTAGAAAACCTAGAGTTTGCTAGAGAGATGTTCTACTAACTGGATTTGGAGGACTTAGAGATTCCTACATCTGAGTGAGGCATGGACATCTCACTCAGAAAATATATCTATGTGATTAGAAGTTGCCTGTTGACTCATGTCTTCCATAGGGGTTTTCTCCGTTAAGGAATATCACCCACAACACTGGTGTTCCTTGGTGGTCCCTAACACAAGCATTAACTAGACCCAGCCCTTGCTTAGCTTCCAAGATTACATTGGATTGGTGGACGCCAGGATTGTTAGGTTCTATTCAGAAAGGAGGGTGGGTTTGATATGTTATACATGGCTCATGAATCTGCCCATCTGTTCTGATGATGGATGCTGTGATCCCCAAAGTGGGTTCATGATACTTTCGTGGTGACAGTCTTTCGTCACTGACATTCCTTCCTCGCACACCGACAATCAATGACTGTCATCTGCCAGCGACAAGGTGATAATTCATCGCTGAGCAGAAACATCCTTCTTAGTCAAAAGGTACTCTTGAGTGGTTACAAAGGAGCATTTTCCTCCCAAGAAGGAGAGCCATGGACACAATGACTGGTATCTAAGCTACTTAGCTATGTTGCTACCTTAGTTATGGATCTTCGTTATGGCTTGTCCTCCACCTTCAACTTACCCAGAAGCATTGGACATCTGTTCTCCTGCTGATCGGGATACAACAGATAGACATTTCCTTCACACTGGTGATCTTCTTTGTGTCAATCAGAATCAGGATCCCAACTCTTCCTTGCATCCTTAAATTATCAGGTAGCAACCACCATCAGCTTTAGAGATCTGTTTTCCTACTGATTGAGTTACAACAGATAGACATTTTCTCCCTTTCACACCAGCGATATTCTTTGTGTTAATCATAATCAGGATCCCAGTTACAACTCTTCCTTAAATTGTTCAAGGAGAAGGAAAACATCAATGTGTTGTATCCCGATTGACAAGAGAACAGACCTTCCTCACTCAAAGTGGCTGCTGCCTGAGAGGTGGGCCTCCAACTTCCGTTGAAGGACCTCCAAAATAGAAGAGTCTACCCCCACTAAGACAGGCCATTCTACTATGGAACAGCTCTTACTATGAGATTGTTCCTCCTAACATTTAGGTAGAATCTTCATAAGTTCATTTGGTCAGTGTCCTAGTCTTCAGTTGCAAAAGACAAGCTTTCTCCATCTTCTACCTCAGTGTGATCTATAAGCATGGTCCTAGGTAGGATCACCATGGGTTCGTTTGGTTTACAGCCTAGTCTCTACAATGACAGAAGACAAGCTCACTCTATCTTCCGTCTCAATGTGATCCATAGGAATGATCTTAGGTAGGATCTCCATGGGTTCATTTGGTATACAGCGTAGTCTTTACAATGACAGAAGACAAGTTCACTCTATCTTCTGTCTCAATGTGATCCATAGGGATGATCCTAGGTAGGATCTCCATGGGTTCGTTTGGTTTACAGCCTAGTCTCTACAATGACAGAAGACAAGTTCACTCTATCTTCTGTCTCAATGTGATCCATAGGGATGATCCTAGGTAGGATCTCCATGGGTTCGTTTGGTTTACAGCCTAGTCTCTACAATGACAGAAGACAAGTTCATTCTATCTTCTGTCTCAATGTGATCCATAGGGATGATCCTAGGTAGGATCTCCATGGGTTCATTTGGTTTACAGCCTAGTCTCTACAATGACAGAAGACAAGTTCACTCTATCTTCTGTCTCAATGTGATCCATAGGGATGATCCTAGGTAGGATCTCCATGGGTTCGTTTGGTTTACAGCCTAGTCTCTACAATGACAGAAGACAAGTTCACTCTATCTTCTGTCTCAATGTGATCCATAGGGATGATCCTAGGTAGGATCTCCATGGGTTCGTTTGGTTTACAGCCTAGTCTCTACAATGACAGAAGACAAGTTCATTCTATCTTCTGTCTCAATGTGATCCATAGGGATGATCCTAGGTAGGATCTCCATGGGTTCATTTGGTTTACAGCCTAGTCTCTACAATGACAGAAGACAAGTTCACTCTATCTTCTGTCTCAATGTGATCCATAGGGATGATCCTAGGTAGGATCTCCATGGGTTCGTTTGGTTTACAGCCTAGTCTCTACAATGACAGAAGACAAGTTCATTCTATCTTCTGTCTCAATGTGATCCATAGGGATGATCCTAGGTAGGATCTCCATGGGTTCATTTGGTTTACAGCCTAGTCTCTACAATGACAGAAGACAAGTTCACTCTATCTTCTGTCTCAATGTGATCCATAGGGATGATCCTAGGTAGGATCTCCATGGGTTCGTTTGGTTTACAGCCTAGTCTCTACAATGACAGAAGACAAGTTCACTCTATCTTCTGTCTCAGTGTGATCCATAGGGATGATCCTAGGTAGGATCTCCATGGGTTCGTTTGGTTTACAGCCTAGTCTCTACAATGACAGAAGACAAGTTCACTCTATCTTCTGTCTCAGTGTGATCCATAGGGATGATCCTAGGTAGGATCTCCATGGGTTCGTTTGGTTTACAGCCTAGTCTCTACAATGACAGAAGACAAGTTCATTCTATCTTCTGTCTCAATGTGATCCATAGGGATGATCCTAGGTAGGATCTCCATGGGTTCATTTGGTTTACAGCCTAGTCTCTACAATGACAGAAGACAAGTTCACTCTATCTTCTGTCTCAATGTGATCCATAGGGATGATCCTAGGTAGGATCTCCATGGGTTCGTTTGGTTTACAGCCTAGTCTCTACAATGACAGAAGACAAGTTCATTCTATCTTCTGTCTCAATGTGATCCATAGGGATGATCCTAGGTAGGATCTCCATGGGTTCATTTGGTTTACAGCCTAGTCTCTACAATGACAGAAGACAAGTTCACTCTATCTTCTGTCTCAATGTGATCCATAGGGATGATCCTAGGTAGGATCTCCATGGGTTCGTTTGGTTTACAGCCTAGTCTCTACAATGACAGAAGACAAGTTCACTCTATCTTCTGTCTCAGTGTGATCCATAGGGATGATCCTAGGTAGGATCTCCATGGGTTCGTTTGGTTTACAGCCTAGTCTCTACAATGACAGAAGACAAGTTCACTCTATCTTTTGTCTCAATATGATCCATAGGAATGGTCAAGTTGACTTGAGGCATCCAGTTGACTGTTCAAGTCCAACTGAATTGCTGTTGTGGTTACTCCCATTGTCTCCCCTGTCATTTTGACCTTCTCTTTGTCCCTCTCTGCCTCCACAATCCCACTTCGCTCTTTGCACAGGTACAAAACATGTCCCAGTCCATAGAGGTGTTGGACCGGAGGACCCAACGGGATCTACAGTACGTCGAGAAAATGGAAAACCAGATGAGAGGGCTGGAAACAAAGTTCAAGCAGGTGGAAGAGAGCCACAAACAACATCTGGCAAGGCAGTTCAAGGTGAGCCCGTGGTCTCGTAAAAGCTCTACTAAGCCTTCCATCTTCTCCAGTTTTGTACCCAGGACAGATGGTAGTAACATTCCTTGGAGTGAGGGACAACCCCAGAATCTAACCTTAGAGATAATCACTTCCCAGATAGTAGTGGGCCATGATAGGATGGCATCACCAGGCCCCTTCTTCCAGTCAAAGATGGAGAAGCAGGCTGGTCATGTCATCCTATAGCACTCTGATCTTCTGCATCACTTGGGTCAACTGAATGGTTTTAAGGTGGGTTTTGGGGTCATTTATGGTCATGACCATCGCCCCATGATTATAAATGCCACCAGAAAACAGTTAGGTGGCCCTATGACTACCTTGGGACATTATAATTGAGTAAGAAGAAGCCATATATGGTATCACTTCAGGATCTCCAGAACATTTCATGGTCCCATGGTGGTTCTCAAGCTTTTGGTCCTTCAGGTGATGCTGGAACTTTATCTCCCAGAATCTCTTACTCATCATCTCACTGACTGGGGCTCCTGGGAGTTAAGTCCAAGCCAACTGGGAAGTCCAATGATTGAGAACAGACACCTTAGTGATCCTTCTTCAGGAAAGAGTACATAGTGTAGGGTCTTCCATTTAGAGGGTTAGATAGGGGAGGTTGAAACAGGGCAGTCAGATAGAGAAGACCTGGATTGGGTTTGGAGGAGCTGGTCATATCATCTTATAACACCCTGATCTCCTGCATCACATGGTTTTAAGGTGGGTTTCGAGGTCATTTATGGTCATGACCATTGTCCCATGATTATAAATGACACTAGAAAACAGTTAGGTGGTCCTAACCCTACCTTAGGACGTTATAATTCAGTAGGAGGAAGCCATATATGGTCTCACCTCAGGGTCTCCAGAACGTTTCATGGTCCCATGGTGGTTCTCAAGCTTTTGGTCCTTGAGGTGATGCTGGAACTTTATCTTCCAGAATCTCCCAACCATCACCACACTAGCTGGGGCTCCAGTGAGGTGATGGTTGAGGGATTCAAGCTAACCGGGGATATAGTGTAGGGACTTCCCAGTTAGAGGGTTAGATGAAGAGGTTGAAACAAGGTGGTAAAAGAGAGAAGACCTGGATTGGGTTTGGAGGAGCTGAGATTATGGAGAGAACTCTAGAATCCCTCAACCATCACCTCACTGGAGCCCCAGCCAGTGTGGTGATGGTTGGGAGATTCTGGGAGATAAAGTTCCAGCATCACCTGAAGGACCAAAAGCTTGAGAACCAGCATGGGACCATGAAACGTTCTGGAGACTCTGAGGTGAGACCATATATGGCTTCCTCCTACTGAATTATAACGTTCTAAGGTAGGTTTAGGACCACCTAACCAAATATTATATGGTTTGTACTGGAGCTGGCATACGATATAATTTATTTATTTATTATGTAGCTCAACCACCATATTTGGATGACTTCCACCTGAAGTTGCCATAGAACCATGGTGGAGGACCTAGAAAATCCACCGAGGAATATCCTCTCATGGAATTTTCTAGGTCCGCCAACATGATAACCCTATTTAAGGTCATTAGAAGCTTTTGGAAGGCCTAGTCCATCCAAAGAGAGGACCTATTTTGTTGGGCATGGATAGGAGAAAGGTACAAGTCCTGTGGGGTGTCACACTTGGGGTCCATGTATGGAGGTCATCCTTGGATAGAACTTGGAAACATTACTTTTTGGACTAGGAACTGGTCTTGCACATTGAGGGATTGTGGGAGATTGTAAATAACTATAGAGAGTGGAGATATCCCGTCGGGCCCTTTCTTATCATCAACATTTCTTCCTTTGTCCCTTTTGGTTTATGGGGTGGTGCTTAAATAATAGTCCCAGATTGGGGTGCCAGTTGTGTTGACTTCTAAGGAGGCATGCAATCTGAACTCAAAAGAGGTGGCAACCAAGTTGGGCGCAAGTCCAAGTGGCTGTCCAGTGGTGCTTGGCAAAAGTGACCACCCATTGGCCAAAATGGCCACTTCCTAGCCAAAAGTTCAAAATTTGGGTTGGCCTTCAACGCAGTTTGGGCCATCTTGAGTTGAGATTGCACTCCAAAGCAGTCGCCACAAGCGAAGTTTGAGCCAATGT
The DNA here is from genome assembly GCF_025583915.1 of Anolis sagrei ordinatus. NCBI lineage: Eukaryota > Metazoa > Chordata > Lepidosauria > Squamata > Anolidae > Anolis > Anolis sagrei. The sequence continues at coordinate 31,394,547 of NW_026844589.1, forward strand.
GTTGTTGATGGCTTTCATGGCCGGAATCATTGGGTTGCTGTGAGTCTTCCAGGCTGTCTGGCCATGTTCCAGAAGCATTCTCTCCTGATGTTTCGCCCACACCTATGGCAGGCATCCTCAGAGGTTGTGAGGTCTGTTGGAAACATGGCAAGTGGGGCTTATATATCTGTGGAATGATGTCCAGGGTGGGAGAACAAACTCGTGTCGGTTGGAGGCAAATGTGAATGTTGCCATTAACATCGAGTAACCTTTCAGTTTCAAAGCCTGGCTCCTTTCCACCTGGAGGAATCCTTTGTTGGTAGGTGTTAGCTGGCCCTGGTTGGTTCCTGTCTGGGTTGCCCTTGTTTTTTGAGTGTTGCTCTATTTACTGTCCTGATTTTAGAGTTTTTTTAAAAACTACACTCAAAAAACAGGGGAATTCCAGACAGGAAACAATCAGGATCAGCTAACACCTCCCAACAAAGGATTCCCCCAGGCAGGAAGAAGCTACAAAGCTTAAAAAAACTCTAGAATCAGGACAGTAAATAAAGAGCAACACTAAAAAAACAGGGGAATTCCAGACAGTAAACAATCAGGATCAGCTAACAAAGTTTAACAAAAGATTCTCCCAGGCAGGAAGAAGCTACAAAGCTTAAAAAAACCTCTAGAATCAGGACAGTAAATAAAGAATGACACTCAAAAAACAGAATTCCAGACAGGAAACAATCAGGGTCAGCTAACACCTCCCAACAAATGTCTCCCACCCTGGACATCATTCCACAGATATATAAACAGGCAGGAAACAGCCAGACCTTGTAGCTGCAAGACCATTCAATGCTAAGCAAGGTGGCCAATGGCAACATTCACACTTGTAGTTCTTTCTCCCACCCTGGATATCATTCCACAGATATATAAACAAGCAGGAGGCAGCCAGACCTTGTAGCTGCAAGGCCATTCAATGCTAATCAAGGTGGCCAATGGCAACATTCACACTTGTAGTTCTTTCTCCCACCCTGGACATCATTCCACAGATAAACAGGCAAGAAGCAGCCAGACCTTGAAGATGCAAGACCATTAAATGCTTATCAAGGTGACCAATGGCAACATTCACATTTGCCTCCAATAGGCAAGAGTTCTTTCTCCCACCCTGGACATCATTCCACAGATATATAAACAGACAGGAAGCAGCTAGACCTTGCAGCTGCAAGTCCATTCAATTCTAATCAGGGTGGCCAATGGCAACATTCACACTTGCCTCCAACCCAGACAAGAGACAGCTAATCACCTCTCAACAAAGGATGCCCCCAGGCAGTAAGAAGCCACACCTTGAAAGCTACTAGGCCATTCAATGCTAATCAAGGTGGCCAATGGCAACATTCACCCTTGCCTCCAACAGACAAGAGTTCTTTCTCCCACACTGGACACCATTCCACAGATATATAAGCAGGCAGGAAGCAGGCAGACTTTGTAGCTGCAAGACCATTCAATGCTAATCAAGGTGGCCAATGGCAACATTCACACTTGCCTCCAGCAGACAAGAGTTCTTTCTCCCACCCTGGATATTATTCCACAGATACATAAACAGGCAGGAAGCAGCCAGACCTTGAAGCTGCAAGACCATTCAATGCTAATCAAGGTGGCCAATGGCAACATTCACACTTGCCTCCAATGTTGCCATTGGCCACCTTGATTAGCATTGAATGGTCTTGCAGCTACAAAGTCCGGCTGCTTCCTGCCTGTTTATATATATGTGGAATGATGTCCAGGGTGGGAGAAAGAACTACAAAGTGTGAACCCACCCTGGACCATTGGCCACCTTGATTAGCATTGAATGGTCTTGGACATCATTCCACAGATAAATAAACAAGCAGGAAGCAGCCAGACCTTGTAGCTGCAAGACCATTCAGTGCTAAACAAGGTGGCCAATGGCAACATTCACACTTGTAGTTCTTTCTCCCACCTGGACATCATTCCACAGATATATAAACAGGCAGGGAGCATCCAGACCTTGAAGCTGAAGGCCATTCAATGCTAATCAAGATGGCCAATGGAAACATTCACACTTATAGTTCTTTCTCCCACCTGGACATCATTCCACAGATATATAAACAGGCAGGAAGCAGCCGGACTTTATAGCTGCAAGACCATTCAATGCTAATCAAGGTGGCCAATGGCAACATTCACACTTGTAGTTCTTTCTCCCACCCTGGACATCATTCCACAGATATATAAACAGGCAGGAAGCAGCCAGACCTTGAAGCTGCGACACCATTAAATGCTAATCAAGGTGGCCAATGGCAACATTCACACTTGTAGTTCTTTCTCCCACCCTGGACATCATTCCACAGATATATAAACAGGCAGGAAGCAGCCAGACCTTGAAGCTGCGACACCATTAAATGCTAATCAAGGTGGCCAATGGCAACATTCACACTTGTAGTTCTTTCTCCCACCCTGGACATCATTCCACAGGTATATAAACAGGCAGGAAGCAGCCAGACCTTGAAGCTGCGACACCATTAAATGCTAATCAAGGTGGCCAATGGCAACATTCACACTTGTAGTTCTTTCTCCCACCCTGGACATCATTCCACAGGTATACAAACCCAATTTTCCTAGTTTCCAACAGACCTCACAACCTCTGAGGATACCTGCCATAGATGTGGGCGAAACGTCAGGAGAGAATGCTTCCACCCGGAAAACGTGCAGCAACTCAAAGTTTGCGCCTATTGTTTTTTTAAAATTATTTTTATTATTATTATTTAATTAAAAACAATTAGCAAATGTTGATAATAATGTGTCTGAAGGCAGGTTAGTGAGCCGGCTCTTCAACAGTGTCTCATTTTCTTGCTTGCAGGGCTAACTTTAACGAAATTTTTACAATGTCGCACTGGCTGAAGAAGCAATTCATCCCCCCCTGAGAAAAAAAAATACAAAAAAATATATATACGAGGGCAGAAAGCTTTCCCACCGCCACTCCCATCCTTTGGTTTCTCTTTTCTTTGTGTTCCCTTTTGCGTTCTTTTCTTTTCTCCGCACCATTCCCCACCTTCCTCTTCGCCGAGCGCTCTTCCTTTGCATGTTCCAATGTAGAGACGCATTCCACCACCGCGTTTGCATCCCTTCTTCTTCTTCTTATTCTTCTCCTCTTAACCATCATCGTCATGATTAATTTATGGAAAAGACAAAAAAACTAAACGAATTTGTGTCTGTGACCGAAGCATGTAACCTTCAGATGTTGCATTCTAAAAACGAAAAAAAAAAAATATTCTAAATAAAGGCCTTTTTCCCAAATAAGACGGCGTTCTTCAGACTGTTTCCTATGGTTTTAGACGTAGAAACGTTGCTTTGTTTACTCTTTGCAAAAGAAAGAAACGTGTTGTCGAAGGCTTTCGTGGCCGGAATCACTGGGTCGCTGTGAGGTTTCCGGGCTGTCTGGGGTCATGTTCCGGAAGCATTCTCTCCTGACGTTTCGCCCACATCTTTGGCAGGCATCCTCAGAGGTTGTGAAATCTGTTGGAAACTAGGCGAGTGGGATTTATAGATCTTTGTTTGAGGCAAGTGTGAATGTTGCAATTGACCACCTTGATTAGCATTTCATAGCCTGGCTTCTTACTGCCTGGGGGAATCCTTTGTTGGGAGGTGATTAGTTGGCCCTGATTGTTTCCTCCTCTCTCTCACCATCCTATCCTTCCTTCCTTCTCTCTTTCGCCTCTTTTCCTCCCTCTTTCTCATTCCCTTCCACCCTTCCCTCCTTCCTTCCTCCTTCCCTTCCTCCCTTCCTCCCTCTTTCTCCCTCCTCCTTCTTTCCTTCCTCTCTCTCTTCCTTCCCTCCTTCCCTTTTTCTTCTTCCTTCCTTCTCTCTTTCCTTTTATCCTCCACTCCCTTCCTTTTTTTTCCTTCCTCCTTCCCTTTCATCCTTCCTTCCCTTTTTTCTTTCCTTCCCTCTTTCCTTCCCTTCCCTCTTTTCCTTCCATCCTTCCTTCTTCTTCTCTCTTTCCCTTCTCTTTCCTTCCTCCCCTTCCCCCTTTTGTCTTTCCTTTCTTCCCTCTTTCCTCCCTCTCTCCTCTTTCTCCTCTTCCCTTCCTTCTCTCTTTCCTTTATCCTTCCCTCCTTCCTTCTTTTCTTCCCTTTTCATCCTTCCTTCCTTTTTTCTTTTCTTCCTTCCTCCCTCTCCCCTCTTTCCTTCCTCTTTCCTCCTTCTTTGTCCTTCTTCTCTCTTTCTTTATCCTTCCCTCCTTCTTTTTCCTCCTTCCCTTTCATCCTTCCTTCCCTTTTATCTTTTCTTCCCTCTTTCTTCCCCCTTCCCCCTCCTTCCTTTCATCCTTCCTTCCCTTCCTTCCTCCTTCCCTTCTTTCCTTCATCCTTCTCCTCCTTTTCTCCTTCCTCCCTCTTTTCCTCCTCCTTCTTTCTCCTTCCTTTCCCTTCCTTCTTTCTCTTTTTCCTTCCTCCTTCCTCCCTCTTTCATCCTTCCTTCCTTCCCCTTTGTCTTTCCTTCCCTCTTTCCTTCCCTCCTTCCCTCTCTCTCCTTCCATCCTTCCCTTCCTTTTCCGTCCTTCCTTTCTCTCTTTCCGTCCTCCTTCCCTTCCTTCCATCCTTCCCTCCCCTTTGTCTTTCCTTCTTTCTCCCTTTCCTCCTCCTTACCTCCCCTCTTTCTTAATCCTTCCTTCCTTCCCCTTTGTCTTTCCTTCCTTCCCTTTTTCTTCCCTCCTTCCTTCTCTTTTTCCTTCCTCCTTCTTTTTTCATCTTTCCTTCCTTCTCTTATCATTAAATGGCCTAGCTACATCCTGCCTGGGGGAATCCTTTGTTGGGTGGTGTTAGCTGGTCCTGATTGTTTCCTGTCTGGAATTCCCCTGTTTTCTGAGCGTTACTCTTTATTTACTGTCCTGATTTTGGAAACTATGAAAATCAACAAAATCTAGCTAACAGTATTTTTAAAACTTTAAAATCAGGATAGTAAATAAAGAAAGAATTTCCAGACAGGGTCAGCTAACACCTCCCAACAAAGGATTCCCCCAGGCATGAAGCAGCAAAGCTTTGGAGGCTATTCAATGCTAATCAAGGTGGCTAATGGTAACATTCACACTTGCCTCAAACAGACAAGAGTTCTTCCTCATTTCCAACAGACCTCACAACCTCTGAGGATGCCTGCCATAGATGTGGGCAAAATGTCAGGAGAGAATGCTACCGGAACATGGCCAGGCAGCCCAGAAAACTCACAACAACCCAAAGAAAGAAAACCTTTCCACAATAAGATTAATAATAATTAGGACGTGGGTGCCCCTCCCTCCCTAAAAAAATACCCCGACCCGATCCCAGCATCAGGGGGAAAAGAGAGAGAGAGAGAGAGATGTTGAACTCCGAGCACTGAAACCAAGCTTATTTTAACCTTGCAGGCGATAAAAGCGAAAATGGAGGAGCTTAGGCCCTTGATCCCAGTGTTGGAGGAGTACAAAGCCGATGCCAAATTGGTTTTGCAGTTTAAAGAGGAAGTCCAGAATCTGACGTCAGTTCTAAACGAGCTCCAGGAGGAGATTGGCGCCTTTGACTACGAAGAGCTACAGAACAGAGTCTCAAATCTTGAAGAGAGGCTGCGGGCGTGCATGCAAAAATTAGGTAGGCTTGCACACCTCGCAGGGAGGAGGCACCCCCACTGCATCCCCCCCCCAATCCCAACCCCCGGGGAGGGCAAAAGTGGGGCATCCACACTCCAGTTCCCCGTTGACGGATCTCCAAAGGCTTCTGTTGGGGAGCTCAGCCCACTCCGTGAGCCAAATTCCACATGTGGTTTCAATGCCCGGGGTTTCACCAGAGGTCTGGAACATGGCCCTATTTGACATATCCACATGTTGAATCAAAATCCATAATTTTGGTCCCCAAACATGACCAACTTATACATGAATATATACCAGTGTTTCTCTACTTGGGGGTCGCGACCACTGGGAGGGTTGCAACGGGGTTGAGAGGGGTCACCAAACACCATCAGAAAACATATATTTCTGTTGATGTTTGGCAGAGAAGGCTGAAGATCTCTCCGCCTGCCCTTCTCTTCCATTTTGGAAACAGACGGTGAATCCTATCAACAAAAGCCCTCCTACGCTGTGATTGGTCAGCCCCACAGCCAAGGGGGAGGGCTGTTTCTGAGACTCGAAAGAAGGGAGGGAAGAGCAGGAGTGCTCGGCACATGGCATCGTGGTGCGCATGTGCAGGTGGAGGAAAGCATGCGAGGCTGGAGGGAGGCTTGCACCAGCGAGTGCCTTCAAGGTTTGGAGGTTCTGTGTGGGAAGTGTGGTCCAATCCTATCATTGGTGTGGTTCAAAATGTTCTTTGATTGTAGGTGAACTATAAATCCCAGAAACGCTAGGCTCACAACAGCGAGTCCCTTCAAGGCTTGGGGGCTCTGCGTGAGAAATGTGGCCCAATCCTATCATTGGTGGGGTTCAGAATGCTCTTTGATTGTAGGTTAACTATAAATCCCAGCAACTACAACTCCCAAATATCTATTTTCCCCAAACTCCACCAGTGTTCACATTTGGGCATAGTGAGTACTCATTCCAAGTTTGGTCCAGATCTATCATTGTTTGAGTCCAAGTGCTCTCTGGATGTAGGTGAACTGCAACTCCCAAACTCAACGTCAATGCCCACCAAACCCTTCCTGTATTTTCTGTTGCTCATGGGAGTTCTGTGTGCCAAGTTTGGTTCAATTCCATCATTGGTGGAGTTCAGAATGCTCTTTGATTATAGGTGAACTATAAATCCCAGGAAGTACAACTCCCAAATGACAAAATCAATATACCCCCAACCCCACCAGTATTCAAATTTGGGTGTACCGTGTATTTGGTCCAGTGAATGAAAATACATCCTGCTTATCAGATATTTACGTGGCAACGAAAATAATGTTATGGTTGGGGGTCACCACAACATGAGGAACTGTATTAAGTGGTCGCAGCATTAGGACGGTTGAGAAACACTGGTATATACAATACTTTAAAAAAATTCTGGAGGGCCACTCTCAGCATCACCCCACTCCACATGGACACTCTTGACATATTCTGGTAGCCATTGCCCAAGAGGTAAATGCCCAAAAATCAATACAGAGTTACAATGCCTTCTTTCCCTAAATCCAAGGGTGGTGGTGATGCAGATGTGGTGGGATGGCAACTCCCAGCAGCCCCTGGGAGGCATCCCCATTCCAATAGTGTCCAGAATTGCAACTCAATTACATCTAGAGGGGGGCTCACACTGACCACTCCAATTGGAGACCAAATCAATCCAATAACTGGATAAACCAACACTTATGAAGCCCCCGTTGGTTGAAAAACATCTCCTATAGTTGAGACCAAAGTCCCTTTATGGTTGGATGTATGAGAAATATAAAAGAGAATGTGTCTTTCCCAAGCATTTGGAAACCTATCATCCATTAGGTTCTCCCAAACTTCAGAAACACTTCACACACCTAGGCCAGAAAACATGGCCAGAGTCGAAAATATCACCCATCTTTCCAGCTTTTTGATGGGTTGCCCATTGTCACGCCACTTCTCTAAGCAAACATAAGGCCCCTTGAAGCTCTTCAAAGTCATCTGAGATATGGTAGCATCCATGGATAGGTGTGTATGTGTGTCCCTACAAGCATTCAGCCAACAAGAGGGATGGAGGAGAGGGATGAAGTTCCACCAAACATGAACAAATCTTTGGGAACACCAAAGGGAACTCCTTGAGCGACAACCTCCATGTTCTTCTCTTTTTTTGACCTGAAGTCCAGAAAGAAACAACCCAGGTACTCTATGGTTAATGTTATTAAAGCCAACAAGTGAGGAAAGGGATCTCCAACAGAACCGTCTGAAGTAATCCCATTGGTTCCACCATTCAAGGGACACCAGAACACCTTGGGTTGAATCCTGGTGGGAAATGGGTGGTGTAAAAATTACAACTCAACCCATTGAATGGCTGGGTTGGGTTGTCCAACCCATTGAATGGATGGGTTGGGTTGTCCAACTCATTAAATGGATTGGTTGGGTTGCCCAACTCATTGAATGGATGGGTTGGGTTGCCCAATTCCTTGAATGGATGGGTTGGGTTGTCCAACTCCTTGAATGGATGGGTTGGGTTGTCCAACTCCTTGAATGGATAGGTTGGGTTGCCCAACTCATTGAATGGATGGGTTGGGTTGCCCAACTCATTAAATGGATGGGTTGGGTTGTCCAACTCATTGAATGGATGGGTTGAGTTGCCCAACTCATTAAATGGGTGGGTTGGGTTGCCCAACTCATTGAATGGATGGGTTGGGTTCCCAACTCATTGAATGGATGGATTGGGTTGCCCAACTCATTAAATGGATGGGTTGGGTTGTCCAACTCATTAAATGGATGGGTTGGGTTGTCCAACTCATTGAATGGATGGGTTGAGTTGCCCAACTCATTAAATGGATGGGTTTGGTTGCCCAACTCATTGAATGGATGGGTTGGGTTGCCCAACTCATTGAATTGATGGGTTGGGTTGGGTCCAACCCACTGAATGYAAAAAAATGAAGGCCTGAATCGTATTGGCAATGCCAAGTAGAGTAGATCAGCCCAATCCAATAAACAGATTCCATGGGTCAGATCTAGATGGGACCTGTTACATTCTCCAGATTGGTGAATTCATCTTATGGGTAGTCTTTACCATTTCCAGGATGACCCCTTATCCACAGACTCAATATCTATGGTTTCATTTACCCATGCTCCAGAATACGTTTCCCKTCCAAGAATTGTGGGCCTCTCTAGGTCCTTCTGGCCCAAGTAGAGTCAAAACACTGGCGTACTCATGGTAGAAGCATCCACGGACATCTTGAAATGTATCCCCTGTGGATACAGAGTTGTACTGTTGCTTGTTCCAAAATGGACCCATTGGTCACTGGATTTGGGTAGCTAGCTGTTGAGAAAGGACATTTTGGTTTCATCAGGTTCCACCTTTGGGAAGAAAATATGATATAGACAAAGGGATGAAGAGTTTGGAAGGACTCTAAGGTTCTGAAGTCCATAGATGGAGTGGAACATCAACCAATTTCCATTTACACACCTCCAACCAAGGAGTTCTGCACTACCTTTCCAGGAAATGAATTCCACTCTCCAATAGCCTTTCCTAATATTCTGTGGAAATCTCCTTTCTCCTACAACGTGAAGGTCTGACTGGACTGAATATAGGTTCAGCACCTTGGATAGTTCCTTTAGAGTTGAGAAGAATGCCTACAATGGAGTACAGTTGTCCCTCCAAATCCATGAGTTCAACAATCAAAATATTCCCCACATAAAGTCCCGGACGTCAACATCCATTGATTTGGATATCCGGGACACAAACACAAGTATTTACAGGGGGTCTACTATAATTGGGCCACTGACAAGTCGCTTTTGGAAGCCAAAAACACAAAGCCGCTCCTTTTCCCCCGAACTGAAGGAGCTGCCAGCCAACTCTTCCGAAAACAGGCTGTCTGCTGTCAACAACCCTTGTTTGTTCCTTGGCACCGTTGGCGATCCAGCTGTTGTCAGGAGAGCTTCCTCTCCGAAGGGCATTATCACCATGCCGGGTCTCTCATTAAGCGGGAGGGAAGACGCCCAGAGCATCTGACGCTTCCCCTGTTCAATTAGCTTTAATTAGAATCACAGAAAGAGGGATGAAAGCGAGCCTGGGCACATGACTAGGGGTGGCACAGCAAGGGAGGGAATGCAGCCAAACGCCGACGTCAATCACAAAGCTCTCCTTAGGAGGCATCCAACACAGCACCACATCCTCCGGACTTCCAGGTATTTGGGACTTCAGCTCCCAGAATCCCCAATCGTTGGGTGAGAGGAGGCTTCTAGGAATTGAAGTCTCAAACATTTGGAGGACGAGATAAGGATACAAATATGGTGCACGTCTGTGGTCACTTACAAAGATAGACATCTTGGAAAGCAAGCAATGCCAAAGTAGATAGGAAACAAAACAATTTCCATGGCCACTATTATTATTATTATTATTATTATTATTATTATTAGAGCCAGCTTAGCATAGAGTTGGACTATGACTTTGAAGCACTTCAAAGTCATCTGTGATATGGTAGCATCCATGGATAGGTGTGTGTGTGTGTCCCTACAAGCATTCAGCCAACAAGAGGGATGGAGGAGAAGGATGAAGCTCCACCAAACATGAACAAATCTTTGGGATCCATAGAGGTTCAGCTACGGAAACCCACTGAAATGACCTTGAGCAAATTTCACCCTCTCAGCCTCAAAGGAAGGCCATGGCAAAGCCTGACCAAGGAAGTCATGAAGAGTTCACCAATGGTCCCATTCTCTAGAGATGTTGGTTCTCCACCCAATGGGATTGGTCATAGCTTTGCCAACATAGAGTTGGAAGAGAACTTCAGGGTTATCCAATCCAATTATTACTTTTGTTACTTCCAAGTAAGAGCCAGCTTGGCATAGTGTTGGACTATGACTTTGAAGACCACAGTTGAGATCCCTAGATGTTCAGCTACGGAAACCCACTGGCTGACCTTGAGCGAGTGACCCTCTCTCAGCCTCAAAGGAAAGCCATGACAAAGCCTAACCAAGGAAGTAACTAACAGATATTGGGAAGAGTTCATCAATGGTCCCATTCTCTAGAGATGTTGGTTCTCCACCCAATGGGATTGGTCATAGCTTTGCCAACATAGAGTTGGAAGAGAACTCCAGCGGTTATCCAATCCAATTATTACTTTTGTTACTTCCAAGTAAGAGCCAGCTTGGCATAGTGTTGGACTATGACTTTGAAGACCACAGTTGAGATCCCTAGATGTTCAGCTACGGAAACCCACTGGCTGACCTTGAGCGAGTGACACTCTCTCAGCCTCAAAGGAAAGCCATGACAAAGCCTGACCAAGGAAGTAACTAACAGATATTGGGAAGAGTTCATCAATGGTCCCATTCTCTAGAGATGTTGGTTCTCCACCCAATGGGATTGGGCATAGCTTCTGTTTGCCAATATAGAGTTGGAAGAGAACCCTCTCTCAGTCTCAAAGGAAAGCCATGACAAAGCCTGACCAAGGAAGTAACTAACCTAGATATTGGGAAGAGATCATCAATGGTCCTATTCTCTAGAGATGTTGGTTCTCCACCCAATGGGATTGGGCATAGCTTCTGTTTGCCAACATAGAGTTGGAAGAGAACCCTCTCTCAGCCTCAAAGGAAAGCCATGACAAAGCCTGACCAAGGAAGTAACTAACAGATATTGGGAAGAGTTCATCAATGGTCCCATTCTCTAGAGATGTTGGTTCTCCACCCAATGGGATTGGGCATAGCTTCTGTTTGCCAATATAGAGTTGGAAGAGAACCCTCTCTCAGCCTCAAAGGAAAGCCATGACAAAGCCTGACCAAGGAAGTAACTAACCTAGATATTGGGAAGAGATCATCAATGGTCCCATTTTCTAGAGATGTTGGTTCTCCACCCAATGGGATTGGACATAGCTTCTGTTTGCCAACATAGAGTTGGAAGAGAACCCTAGGGTTGTCCAATCCAACCCTGTTCAACCAATGCAGGAAGACCCAATCCTAGTCCTCCCATCCAGAGAAGAAGACTCCATCACATTCCAAGGCAGCATATGCCACCATTGAATAGCTGTTACCGTCAGGAAGTTCTTCCTAGTTTGAGCCCATTGTGTCATGACCTTCTTTCCTGGTTTTGTGTGGAACGAAGACAGAAAGCCATGCCTTGGCCTGCCCTGGCCTGTGAATACTTGAAACAAGGGAAGGGTTTCCATGGAAATGGTAGAAAAGAAGGGTGAGGGATAGGAGACTCGAGAGAAATCAACTGTCAGTTGGGACTTTGTTTTGTACCCGCACTGTATACTTTGAGAAATAAAGCCTTCCCACTCTGTTTGTGAGGCAACTTCTGCAGCTTTCTGGTGAAAAAGTTGCTTCACAACAGAGTGGGGAGGCTTTATTTCTCAAAGCATACAGTACGGTTACAAAACAAAGTCCCAACTGACAGTTTCTTATTATTAGAGCCAGCTTAGCATAGAGTTGGACTGTGACTTTGAAGACCACGGTTGAGGTTGCTCTATGTTTTGGTCGTTGGAGGAACCAAAAGTGACCTTTCTCCCTCCTCAATAGGACATCCTTTCCGATATGTAAACATAGCCATCAAATCCCCTTTCGACCTTCTCTGAACTCATTGAATGGATGGGTTGGGTTGTCCAACTCCTTGAATGGATGGGTTGGGTTGCCCAGCTCATTGAATGGATGGGTTGGGTTGTCCATCTCATTAAATGGATGGGTTGGGTTGTCCAACTCCTTGAATGGATGGGTTGGGTTGCCCAACTCATTGAATGGATGGGTTGGGTTGCTCAACTCATTGAATGGATGGGTTGGGTTGTCCAACTCACTGAATGGCTGGGTTGGGTTGCCCAACCCATTGAATGGAAAAAGATGAAGGCCTGAATTGTATTGGCAATGCCAAGTAGAATGGATTGGCCAAATCCAATAAACAGATTCCATGGGTCAGATCTAGATGGGACCTGTTACATTCTCCAGATTGGTGAATTCATCTTATGGGTAGTCTTTACCATTTCCAGGATGACCCCTTATCCACAGACCCAATATCCATGGGTTCACTTACCCATGCTCCAGCCAAGTCCTATGAGGAATGGCTTAGCTCCCTAAGCCATTCCTCATTGGACTTGGCTCCCAGACCTTTGCCCATCTCTGGACTAATGGAATTTCATTTCCCAAAATTATCATAATTTCTGGAGTTTGAGGAAGGACACGTTTCAAGACGTCTCTTCCTTGGTTTCATTGCATTCACCTCTTTTGCAGCCTGCGGGAAACTGACAGCAATCGGCGATCCGATTACAGTAAAAACATCTGGATCGAGATTTGGTTCCTGGATGACGGATCCGGTGGCTCCAGAAGGTGAAAACAAGGTAAGATTATTCAATCCAGACTCCATCCATTGTTGTGATTCTTTTCCTACAGAGAATTAAGCCCATCAGATCTGGTTAATACCTTTATTTGGACTGTCACGGACCATTGTTGCCAGTGATGTCCATGTCAAAAGGTCAGCCAATTCGATCTGTGTTTTTGTCCGAACTTTAAAGGAATGACTCAAGTCCCTGAACCCAAAATAGGTTTAGTATGATGGATCCACCAAAGGCTAGCTGCTCCCAACTGAAATGGGAGCAGCTAGCCTTTGGTGGATCACAAAAGGAGTGAATTTTTGTGGATCACAAAAGGAGTGTTTTTTTTAGCCGTGACCAAAGTAAAATAGAGTGGGACTATTACTTCCCTTGGTCTAGAAACTATGTTCCTATTGATGCAGAATAGAATTGCATTTGCTTTTTTCAGCAGGTTCCTCGAAAATTAGTCCAGTGCATCCATCGGAGTATTTTGTCTAGATGGGGGTTCCAGTCTTTTGTCTAGATAGTTCCAGTCTATTTTGCTTTTTTAGTTAGTTCCTTTAAAAAGCTGGTTGCTATCATACTATTGACAAGCTGGAATGTGTCCAGAGGAGGGCGACTCAAATGATCAAGGGTCTGGAGAACAAGCCCAATGAGGAGCGGCTTAAGGAGCTGGGCATGTTCAGCCTGAAGAAGAGAAGGCTGAGAGGAGACATGATAGCCATGTATAAATATGTGAGAGGAAGCCACAGGGAGGAGGGAGCAGATCAGGGGTCTGGAGAACAAGCCCAATGAGGAGCGGCTTAAGGAGCTGGGCATGTTCAGCCTGAAGAAAAGAAGGCTGAGAGGAGACATGTATAAATATGTGAGAGGAAGCCACAGGGAGGAGGGAGCAGATCAGGGGTCTGGAGAACAAGCCCAATGAGGAGCGGCTTAAGGAGCTGGGCATGTTCAGCCTGAAGAAGAGAAGGCTGAGAGGAGACATGTATAAATATGTGAGAGGAAGCCACAGGGAGGAGGGAGGAGATCAGGGGTCTGGAGAACAAGCCCTATGAAGAGCGGCTTAAGGAGCTGGGCATGTTCAGCCTGAAGAAGAGAAGGCTGAGAGGACATATGATAGCCATGTATAAATATGTGAGAGGAAGCCACAGGGAGGAGGGAGCAGATTAGGGTCTGGAGAACAAGCCCTATGAGGAGCGGCTTAAGGAGCTGGGCATGTTTAGCCTGAAGAAGAGAAGGCTGAGAGGAGATATGATAGCCATGTATAAATATGTGAGAGGAAGCCACAGGGAGGAGTGAGCAGATCAGGGGTCTGGAGAACAAGCCCTATGAGGAGCGGCTTAAGGAGCTGGCATGTTTAGCCTGAAGAAGAGAAGGCTGAGAGGAGATATGATAGCCATGTATAAATATGTGAGAGGAAGCCACAGGTAGGAGGGAGCAGATCAGGGGTCTGGAGGACAAGCCCTATGAGGAGCGGCTTAAGGAGCTGGGCCTGTTTAGCCTGAAGAAGAGAAGGCTGAGAGGAGATATGATAGCCATGTATAAATATGTGAGAGGAAGCCACAGGGAGGAGGGAGCAGATCAAGGGTCTGGAGAACAAGCCCTATGAGGAGCGGCTTAAGGAGCTGGGCATGTTTAGCCTGAAGAAGAGAAGGCTGAGAGGAGATATGATAGCCATGTATAAATATGTGAGAGGAAGCCACAGGGAGGAGGGAGCAGATCAGGGGTCTGGAGAACAAGCCCTATGAGGAGCGGCTTAAGGAGTTGGGCATGTTCAGGCTGAAGAAGAGAAGGCTGAGAGGAGATATGATAGCCATGTATAAATATGTGAGAGGAAGCCACAGGGAGGAGGGAGCAAATCAGGGGTCTGGAGAACAAGCCCTATGAGGAGCGGCTTAAGGAGCTGGGCATGTTCAGCCTGAAAAAGAGAAGGCTGAGAGGACATATGATAGCCATGGATAAATATGTGAGAGGAAGCCACAGGGAGGAGGGAGCAGATCAGGGGTCTGGAGAACAAGCCCTATGAAGAGCGGCTTAAGGAGCTGGGCATGTTCAGCCTGAAGAAGAGAAGGCTGAGAGGACATATGATAGCCATGTATAAATATGTGAGAGGAAGCCACAGGGAGGAGGAAGCAGATCAGGGGTTTGGAGAACAAGCCCTATGATGAGCGGCTTGAGGAGCTGGGCATGTTTAGCCTGAAGAAGAGAAGGCTGAGAGGAGATATGATAGCCATGTATAAATATGTGAGAGGAAGCCACAGGGAGGAGGGAGCAAGCTTGTTTTCTGCTTCCTTGGAGACTAGGACGCGGAACAATGGCTTCAAACTACAAGAGGAGATTCCATCTGAACATGAGGAAAAACTTCCTGACTGTGAGAGCCGTTCAGCAGTGGAACTCTCTGCCCCGGAGTGTGGTGGAGGCTCCTTCTTTGGAAGCTTTTAAACAGAGGCTGGATGGCCATCTGTCAGGGGTGATTTGAATGCAGTATCCCTGCTTCTTGGCAGAATGGGGTTGGACTGGATAACGGCCCATGAGGTCTCTTCCAACTCTTTGATTCTATGATTCCATACTACTTTCTTCCTATTTCCCCCCCCCAAAAGAAGCACTCATTTTGGTGCTATCCAACAGTTCTAGTTTCTATGGAGGTGTGCGTTCTCTGGTGTATACAATGATTGTCATCTAAAGTGTCGAAGCTGCCTTATTGGGCTGCCTTCCACCCCAGGCGCCCTTTCCTCATCTTCTTTTAACACAATTCCAATGTGATAATCAAATGGGGGGGGGGGGGATTCTTGTCATCTCTGTCCCAACCTGAAGTCAGCGGGAGGAGGAAGCGTTAGGTAGGAGATTACTAAAAGAAAGCAGCGATGTTTTGTTCCTCTCCAAAAGGCAGAGAAGAGGGGAGCGGGCATTCACCAAGTGACGGATTCTTTGCAATCTTGTCATTTCTGAAGCTCTCGCCGAGCACTGTGCCCTCCGTTGATGCAAGAGACGGAGCTAGTCTGATCTGTAAACCTTTAAAGCTGGAGAGGGATAACACACGCTCGCTGTTTTGGGAAAGAGACGAACGTAACAACCATTGCGATACTAGGGGTTATCAAGTGTAGAACATAACACTCATTGTGATATTTGGTGTTATTAGGAGTAGAATGTAACAGTCATTGTGATATTTAGGGTTATTGAGACTAGAACGTAACATCCATTGAGATATTTGGGGTTATTAAGAGAAGAGCATAACAACCATTGCAATATTTGGTGTCACCAAGCATAGAACGTAACAACCATTGCGATATTTGGTGTTATTAAGAGAAGAACATAACAACCATTACGATATTTGGTGTCACCAAGCGTAGAATTTAACAATCATTGCGATATTTGGGGTCATCAAGCGTAGAACATAACAACCATTGTGATATTTGGATTATCAAACTTAGAACGTAACAACCATTGTGATATTTAGGGTTACTAAGAGAAGAACATAACAACCATTGTGATATTTGGTGTCACCAAGCGTAGAATGTAACAACCATTGCGATATTTGGTGTTAATAAGAGAAGAACGTAACAACCATTGCGATATTTGGTGTTATTAAGAGAAGAACGTAACAACCATTAAGATATTTGGTGTTAATAAGAGTAGAACGCAACAACCATTGCGATATTTGGTGTTATTAAGAGAAGAACGTAACAACCATTAAGATATTTGGTGTTATTAAGAGAAGAACGTAACAACCATTGCGATATTTGGTGTTATTAAGAGAAGAACGTAACAACCATTGCGATATTTGGTGTTATTAAGAGTAGAACATAACAACCATAGTTATATTTGGTGTCACCAAGCATAGAATTTAACAATCATTGTGATATTTGAGTTTATTAAGAGTAGAACCTAACAACCATTGCAATATTTGGTGTCACCAAGCGTAAAATGTAACAACCATTGCGATATTTGGGGTTATTAAGAGTAGAACGTAACAACCATTGCGATATTTGGTGTCACCAAGCATAGAATTTAACAACCATTGCGATATTTGGAGTTATTAAGAGTAGAACATAACAACCGTTGCAATATTTGGGGTCACCAAGCGTAGAACGTAACAACCGTTACAATATTTGGGGCCATCAAGCATAGAATGTAACAACCATTGTGATATTTGGGTTATCAAACTTAGAACGTAACAACCATTGCGATATTTGGTGTCACCAAGCATAGAATTTAACAACCATTGCAATATTTGGTGTTATTAAGAGTAGAACGTAACAACCATGGAGATATTTGTGGTCATCAAGCATAGAACGTAACAACCATTTCGATATTTGGTGTCACCAAGCATAGAACATACCAACCATTGTGATATTTGGGGTTATCAAGTGTAGAAAGCAACAACCGTAACAATATTTGGGGTTATCACGTGTAGAACAGAACAACCATTGTAGAACGTAACAACTATTGTGATATTTGGGGTTATTAAGAGTAGAACGTCATAACCAGTGCAATATTTGGTGTCACCAAGCATAGTACGTACCAGCCATTGCGATATTTGGGGTTATCAAGTGTAGAAAGCAACAACCACTGTGTTATCTGGGGTTATCAAGCTTAGAACGCAACAACCATTGCGATATTTGGTGTTATTAAGAGTAGAACGTAAGAACCAGTGCAATATTTGGTGTCACCAAGCATGGAATTTAACAACCATTGCGATATTTGGGGTTATTAAGAGTAGAACGTAACAACTGTTACATATTTGGGATTAGTAAGAGTAGAATGCAACAGTCATTGCAATATTTGGAGTTATCAATAGTAGAACGTAACAACCAATGTGATATTCGGGGTTGTCAAGGTCTATAAACAAGTGTAGGGTTGTGATCTGACAGCGACTCCCATCAACCCAAGCTAGCAGAGTCAATGATAGGCATTGTAGTCCAGCAACAGACTGACTGTGGCTCTTCAGATGACTACAGGGAGGATCCCCCGTGAAGCATGTGGCCGGAGGTCATCAGTAAATAAATAACAGACTCTCCGAGTTTGTCTAATCCTCTTTTCTAACCATCACTAGATTGCTTTGTGTTGGATTACGGTACCCTGGAATAGTTAACCAGATGCTGGGTGGGAGGGATCATTCTGTAGAAACCCACTATATTGATGCCATGGAGTACTAGAAGCTGTAGTATGTTATGACGTCACCATTCGTTGGGGAAAAAAGATTCGAGACCTTGTAAAACTACAACTCCCATGGGAAATCAAGTGGTTTCAAATTGCATTCATTCAGCAGTACAGATCAGGCATGGGCAAACTTTGGCCCTCCGGGTGTTTTGGACTTCAACTGGTATCAGCCATCGGTTGAGGTTCTGGGTTTGAGCCTGCCACTTTTGGACTCTCGCTTGCTGAGGTGTTCCAGTGAGTCTCTGTAGATCTTAGAAAACTATTTCTAGATTTAAGTTGTTGACGTGCTGGTTGATACCCAAACAAGGGATGAGCTGGGGATGTCTCTGCCTTGGTCCTTTCACTATTGGCTGCTACTTCCCAGCGGATGTCAGGTGGTGCAATACCGGCTAAGCAGTGTAATTTCTCCAGTGGTGTAGGGCGCAGACACCCCGTGATAATGCAGCATGTCTCATTCAGAGCCACATCCACTGTTTTAGCGTGGTGAGATGTGTTCCACACTGGGCATGCATACTCAGCAGCAGAGTAGCATAGCGCAAGGGTGGATGTCTTCACTGAGTCTGGTTGTGATCCCCAGGTTGTGCCAGTCAGCTTTTGTATGATATTGTTTCTAGCACCCACTTTTTGCTTGATGTTCAGACAGTACTTCTTGTAGGTCAGAGCACGGTCCAGAATGACTCCCAGGTATTTGGGTGTGCTGCAATGCTCCAGTGGGATTCCTTCCCAGGTAATAATCCTCAGAGCTCGGGATGCTTGTCTGTTCTTGAGATGAAAGGCACATGTCTGTGTTTTAGAATGGTTGGGGATCAGCTGGTTTTCCCTGTAATAGGCAGTAAGAGCACCTAGAGCTTCGGAGAGCTTCTGTTCTACCATCTCAAAGCTCCCTGCTTGAGCAGTAATGGCACGATCATCAGCATAGATGAAACTCTCTGTCCCTTCTGGCAGTGGCTGGTCATTTGTGTAGATGTTGAACATGGATGGAGCAAGCACACTCCCTGTTCTTCTGTTTCTCTGGCCCTGAAACTCAACAAAAAAGCTCCTGTTTTGTAGCAGGAGTTATGAAGTAGCAACAAAGTTATGAAATAGCAACAAAAATAATTTCATGGTTGCGGGTCACAACATTAGGAACTATATTAAGAGACATTAGGAAAGTTGTGAAACACTGACATACACCATTTCCTGATGTTTGTGTCTCTTCTGTGCCTTTCTCCTCCAGGTCTGGTACATGGACAGCTACCACAACAACCGCTTTGTTCGGGAGTACAAATCCATGTCGGATTTCATGAACACGGACAACTTCACGTCCCATCGCCTTCCCCATCCATGGTCCGGGACGGGCCAAGTGGTCTACAACGGCTCGATCTATTTCAACAAATACCAAAGCCACATCATCATCAAGTTTGACTTGAAGACGGAGACCATCCTCAAGACGCGGAGCTTGGACTACGCCGGCTACAACAATGTCTACCACTACGCCTGGGGTGGGCATTCGGACATTGACCTCATGGTGGACGAGAACGGCCTGTGGGCCGTCTACGCCACCAACCAGAACGCGGGGAACATTGTCATCAGCAAGCTGGACCCCAACACCTTGCAGAGCCTCCAGACGTGGAACACCAGCTACCCCAAACGCAGCGCCGGAGAAGGCTTTATCATCTGCGGCACTTTATACGTCACCAACGGTTACTCCGGCGGCACCAAGGTGACGTACGCTTACCAGACCAACACCTCCACGTACGAGTATATAGATATCCCCTTCTTAAATAAATACTCCCACATTTCCATGTTGGACTACAACCCGAAAGACAGGGCTCTCTACGCCTGGAACAATGGTCACCAGATACTTTACAACGTCACGCTCTTCCACGTCGTCCGATCTGACGAGTTGTAGTCCACCCGAACGGTCGGGTAAACAGAACGCCGGCAACGAAGAAGCCAGAGCTCTGTGCAATATATGGAAATAGATTTTATAGAAAACCCAGCTGCCAAAATAGCCAAAGGAGAGGAGCCGTTGTTGTCAAGGTCGGCGCACCGCTCTCCGATGGTTAACGAAAAGTGCGCTCCCAAAAAAACCAGGGGTAAACAATAACAATACAAGAGACCACTCATTTGCAGCTGGAACTGCACTTGACAAACCATTTTATTTTTCGGTTGTGGTTTGGTTTTGATTTTCCAGGGGTTTGGGGGAGATTTCGGGGGGGGTTGTTTCTTTGCCTTCTTTTGTTCCAATAGCAACGCTGTAGTAAAATGTCAAGGCAATGACTGTTGGAAATGTATCGTCGAGGTGGGTAGGGACACACGTTTCTCTCTCTCTCTCATCCGCACCCACCCACTCTATTTTGGTGTTTTGCATGGACATTTCCTACATCACAACCGGCTCCGATGGTTGTATGGAGTTGTTGGGAAAAGGGGTGTTCATTAAATATCCCCCCCCCCCCGACCCACTTCCTGTGGACTGAGAGCAATACAACTTGGCCCAGTTCTGAGTCCTTCTTTCCATCGGTGCCACCATCTAGGGACACACTCTTCTTCCATCTTTTGAAGCAAATGTCAACACCTCACTTCTGGAAGTCAACAGGTTGCTCCAAAAGCTATGTTGTGACTTCAGAAAGCAGAGTCTCATCATCTGAGAAAGGCTTGCCCTTCCAAAATAACTTCCTTGTTGGAAAGAGGTGGCAGTCCGATGGTGCGAGGTGGGGTGAATCAGGAGGATGCGGAAGAATGTCCAAGCCACAGGAGCATGCTTCTTCCATTTGGGCAACAGGTGAGTTGGGAACGGGTGCCTTGCCTTGCCTTTGGTGAGCGTGCCACATTGTCTCTTGGTTTGGATGGCCTCCCACAGTGAGGCCTAGCCTGCCCCAGTGATGCTGGTCCCCTTTGCTAGGAAATCCATCCGTACAACTCCGTGCTGGTCCCAAAATACTGTGAGCATGACCTTGCCTGCTGAGAGTTGGGGACGTCCCTTCTTTGGAGACAGTGAGTCAGGATGCTTCCATGGCATTGACTGGACTTTAGTCTCAGGATCAGAGTGATGGACCCAGCTTTCATCCACTGTGGTGACAAAGTCCTCCTGGTTTCCATGGCACGTCCTTGTCAAGAGAGCCTGAGAGCATTCGCCTCGTTCCTGCTTCTGCAAAGGTGTGAGTGAGCGAGTGGAGACCTTATGCAGGTGAAGATGGTCTTGGGTGATTTTTTCCATGGACCCCACACTCATCTTGACATTTTGGGCTCGGTGGCGCAGGGTTATGTGGTGATTTTCCAAAATGACGACCTCCACTTGCTGGATGGTGTGTCCATCAAGAGCACAGTGGGGTCGCCCTGAGGTTGGAGGTGTTTCCACCAAAGTCCGACCACATTGAAGTGGACAACGCCAGTTCTTGACTCCATCATCTGTTGGGGAATCCTCACCATGAACCTCTTTCATCTCATCGAACGTCTCCTTTGGTGTGCGGACTTTCGAGTAAAGGAACTTGAGGACTGAGCTGTTTCCACCAAAGTCCGACCACATTGGGATTGACGATGCCAGTTCTTGACTCCATCATCTGATGGGAAATCCTCACCATGAACCTCTTTCATCTCATCGAACGTCTCCTTTGGTGTGCGGACTTTCGAGTAAAGGAACTTGAGGACTGAGCTGTTTCCACCAAAGTCCGACCACATTGGGATTGACGATGCCAGTTCTTGACTCCATCATCTGATGGGAAATCCTCACCATGAACCTCTTTCATCTCATCGAACGTCTCCATTGGTGTGCGGACTTTCGAGTAAAGGAACTTGAGGACTGAGCTGTTTCCACCAAAGTCCGACCACATTGGGATTGACGATGCCAGTTCTTGACTCCATCATCTGATGGGAAATCCTCACCATGAACCTCTTTCATCTCATCGAATGTCTCTCTTTGGTGTGCGGACTTTTGAGTAAAGGAACTTGAGGACTGAGCTGTTTCCACCAAAGTCCGACCACATTGGAATTGACGATGCCAGTTCTTGACTCCATTATATGATGGGGAATCCTCACAATGAACCTCTTTCATCTCATCGAATGTCTCCTTTGGTGTGCGGACTTTCAAGTAAAGGAACTTGAGGACTGAGCTGTTTCCACCAAAGTCTGACCACATTGGGATTGACGATGCCAGTTCTTGACTCCATCGTATGATGGAGAATCCTCACCATGAACCTCTTTCATCTCATCGAACGTCTCCGTTGGTGTGCGGACTTTCGAGTAAAGGAACTTGAGGACTGCTCTGTATTCCGCTGGGTCCATCCTCAAACCTCACTCCACTTCCGCACCTGTCACATCACGACCATTCTCAGTTCTGGGTTGTAAATTGGCACGTAACCTATAGAGACTTTTATGATTACACATGTGCAGTTTCAGAGTCCTGTGACAAATAGAAGTGGGTCCGGGGAAATCATTAATGAACGCCCCTCATATGACATTGGTCGGCCGTGTCTTTTTCAAAAAATAATAACAAAGGAGGGTTGGTGAATGAAGTTTTTTTTCCTCCATTGCAGCTAGCTACCGGTCCTTTCCCCATCTCTTTTTCCTCTGTGTTTTATGTCACCTTTAGAATAATTGTTCGGAGACCCAAAGTAGCTAATGAATCTGTGTCTTTAGTAGCTATAAAATACAAAAAAAATGGGAAAAAAATAATGAAAAAAAGGTATGTATTATGGACAAGTCGTTGTACCCAACTATTTGTTTAAACATGTATCCAGCCAATATCTTGTACACTGTATGTCTGTTATTAACCAGAGGTGGGAAAAAAATAATACTTTGTATGTCCAAGTTTATGCAATGAATGTTGTACATGGAAATGACGTCCTTTGGATTAATAAATGAAGGTTTCATATCTTTAAAAAAAATTATACGGATGCAGCGTCCACCTTCGGTACATTACGTACATTGCAGGTGAGAGTGACCATGTCGTAAGGTTCAGACAATTTGCCATGGTTTTGCTACTCAGGATTTGAACTTGGTGTCTCACAGTCCTGTGTCACGAATACCTTTGAAACAAAGGCTCTTTTTATTGCAATTTTCAATGTGAGAGGGAATATTTATTTATTTACTACATTTATTTACCACCCGTCTCACCCCGAAGGGAACTCAGAGCAGCTTACAAGATATATATATGTACAATATATTATACTACTAGCAAAGTACAATATCAGTATTATATATTACTATATTGTACAATACCATTATATTGCAATATTATTAGTAATATTACATGTTATATAAAATATATAATTATAATATATTATTAGTATTAATTGTATTACATTATAATATTATAAATATTATATGTATATACAATATAATATATTATATTATTATTAGCATAGCACAGGAGACAAGGTGGAATATATATATATATATATATATATATATATATATATATATATACACACACACATACATACACACACACACACACACACACTAGCCGTCCCCTGCCACGCATTGCTGTGGCCCACATGGGGGTTCTGTGTGGGAAGTTTGGCCCAATTCTATCGTTTGTGGGGTTCAGAATGCTCTGTGATTGTAGGTGAACTATACATCCCAGCAACTACAACTCTCAAATGTCAATATTCTATTTCCCCCAAACTCCACCAGTGTTCACATTTGGGCATATTGAGTATTCGTGTAGAGTTTGGTCCAGATCCATCATTGTTTGAGTCCACAGTGATCTCTGAATAGGTGAACTACAACTCCAAAACCAAAGGACACTGCCCACCAAACCCTTCCAGTATTTTCTGTTGGTCATGGGAGAACTGTGTGCCAAGTTTGGTTCAATTCCATCGTTGGTGGGGTTCAGAATGCTCTTTGATTGTAGGTGAACTATAAATCCCAGCAACTACAACTCCCAAATGACAAAATCATTTTTTTTTTGAGTGAAGGACATACATTGGGTTGTTAGGTGTCTTGTGTCTAAAATTGGTGTCAATTCGTCCAGTGGTTTTTGAGTTCTGTTAATCCCACAAACAAACATTACATTTTTATTTATATAGAAGTGTGGGTCTTTGTTTTTTTTTTGGGGGGGGGGGTTGCACTGCAAATAATATATGTGCAGAGTGCATAGGAATTCATTCATGTTTTTTTTTTTCAAATTATAATCCGGCCCCCCAACAGTTTGCGGGACTGTGACCCGACCCTCTGTTCAAAAAGTTTGGGGACCCCTGGTCTAGAGGCATTCTCTCCTGACGTTTCGCAAGCATCCTCAGAGGTAGTGAGGTCTGTTGGAACTAGGAAAAAGGGTTTATATATCTGTGGAATGAGTAGGGTGGGACAAAGGACTCTTGTCTGCTGGAGCTAGGTGTGAATGTTTCAACTGACCACCTTGATTAGCATATAATGGCCTGACAGTGCCTGGAGCAAACTTTTGTTGAGAGGTGATTATATGTCCTTGTTTGTTTCCTCTCTGTTGTTGTGCTGTTGTAATTTTAGAGTTTTTTAATTACTGGTAGCCAGATTTTGTTCATTTTCATGGTTTCCTCCTTTCTGTTGAAATTGTCCACATGCTTGTGGATTTCAATGGCTTCTCTGTGTAGTCGGACATGGTGGTTGTGAGAGTGGTCCAGCATTTCTGTGTTCTCAAATAAAATGCTGCGTCCAGGTTGGACACATCTAATCACCTCTCAACAAAAGATTGCTCCAGGCACTGGCAGGCCATTATATGCTAATCAAGGTGGTCAGTTGAAGCATTCACACCTAGGGCTGCCTCTGATACTCACACATATTAAATCCACGTTTATCAAATCTGCACATCATATTTCATCACATTATATATTTTTGTAACACCTAGATGCACCTGCATTGCAGAATGAATGCTGTTTGACACCAAATTGTGGGAGTTGTAGTTCAGCCCTCCTTGACAGAGAAGACTCAAGTGGAAACTACAACTCCTGGGATTCAGTAAAGTGGTGTCACTGTCAAACTGCATTAATTCAACAGTGTAGATGCACCTGGAGGTAACAGAAGAGGCTCCGGGAAGCCCTCCAAGTTGATATTTACTACACTGAACACTGCCATGAGTTGGGAGGTATCCAAAAGGCCCCCGCCCTCCTCTTCCTCTCTGAAGCACCAAGGTCTGTTCCACTAGAAAAGCCGACAGCCCATAATTACCAGACGTCGTTACAGCATTAGAATAATGAGAACGCACGCCGCAAGTTCCCCCTTCAGCACGCCAGCTGTTCCCTGGGCTTGGAAGCCTTTCCATCCCCCTTGCATCTGTCCGTTGGCTTCGTGCAAATCTTCCAAGGTGATTTCCACCATGAAGAGCCGTGTTAAGAGAAGTCAGATGTGAAGAACCCTACGGAACATGGGACAGTTACCTTGCGGGACTCACCATCGTTGGACCATTCAGACTCACCATCACTGGACCATTAATAGGAAGCAATGGCCCAAGTTCTGCTAGTGTTCTTGGCTCATCCCAACTAGAGACAACCCATTGGGTGTTGTTACATGTTGGCTCCCCATTCAAGAATCGCTTGAATGGATCTATTCTTTGTTGTTAACTGAATCTACACAAGGCATGGTCAAACTTTGGCCCTCCGGGTGTTTTGGACTTCGACTCCCACAATTCCAAACAGCCTCAATTCCTAGCAGCTTAAGTGGCTGAGGGGGGAAAGGAAAGGGCCTGAGGCTGTTAGGAATGGTGGGAGTTGAAGTCCAAAACGCCCAGAGGGCCAAAGTTTGCCCATGCCTGATCTACAGAGTCAAGCGAGTGCCATGGCTCAATGTGATAGAATCCTGGGAGTTTTAGTTTAACAAAGTATTTCACCTTTTCTGCCAAAGAGGGTTGGT
>NW_026844589.1:31422877-31587493 GCF_025583915.1 Anolis sagrei ordinatus
GCCACCTAACCCATCCTGCCTCCATCCTCTGCTTGCAGAGGAAGAAATCCCTCTTGCACAAGGCAGGATTTGGATTCCGGGGCCATATGTTTGCTTGAGGAGCAGACAATTGCTCTCTTTTCGGATAAGCGCTGCAGCAACGACGACAAGCAGCGCATCTCCGTCTACTTAACAGAGGCGTTTCCAGGATTGACATGTTGGAACAACAGAGGCTTTGAGCCTGCCATTGCGAATCCCCAAGCAGAGAAAGCAGCCCAACCTTGAACACAAACACACACACACACACAGAGAGAGGATTAGATTCCTTCAACCAGAGACAGAATCAATAAGGTGATTATGACCTTGTTTTTACTGTTATGGCTCGGATGTGGAGGGTAATCGTACGTCTGCGGCCGGATTAACACATTTTCCCAAGCATGCCATGACAGCGCTAGGAACCAGAAGTCTTGGGAGTTCTAGGTCACCCTTTGGAAGTATTTGGGCTTCCTTTCGTACAATACGGTGAGTGAATGTCGTCTTGAGCCAAATACATTGTCGAAGGCTTTCATGGCCGGAGTCACTGGGTTGTTGTAGGTTTTTTGGGCTATCTGGCCATGTTCCAGTAGCATTTTCTCCTGACATTTCACCTGCATCTATGGCAGGCATCCTCAGATATGCCACATCTGAATACTGGTGGGTTTTGAGGAGAATTGGCCTGGACACTTTGGAGTTGTCAGTACTGGGATTTATAGTTCACCTGCAATCCATGAGCACTCTGAACTCCACCAATGATGGAATTGGACCAAACATGGCACACGGAGCCCCTTTTTTGACCAGGAAAAAGGCTAACAGTCTTTGGGGAAAATTCACCTTGATTTGGGGAAGTTGTAGTACACCTCCATCCAGAGCGTACTACGAACCCAAACAATGATGAATATGGACCAAACTTGGCATGCATGCCCAATATGCCCATATTTGAATACTGGAGGGTTTTGAGAAGAATTGGTCTGGACATTTTGGAGTTGTAGGTCCTGGGATTTATAGTTCACCTGCAATCCATGGCCACTCTGAACTCCACCAAACAGGGAATTGGAGCAAACTGGACACACAGGGCCCCCTTTGACCAGCAAAAAAAGCTGACAGTCATTGGGGATAATTCACCTTGATTTGGGGGAGTTGTAGTACACCTCCATCCAGAGCGTACTACGAACCCAAACAATGATGAATCTGGACCAAACTTGGCATCCATACCCAATATGCCCAAATTTCAATACTGGTGGGTCTTGAGGGGAATTGGCTTGGACATTTTGGAGTTGTGGGTACTGGGATTTATCGTTCACCTGCAATCCACGAGCACTCTAAACTCCACCAACGATGGAATTGAAGCAAACTGGACACACAGAGCCCCCTTTGACTAGCAAAACATACTGGAGGTCTTTGGGGAAAATTCACCTTGATTTGGGGGAGTTGCAGTTCACCTACATCCAGAGTGCTTCATGTTGGCTTATCACACTTCAGCCTCAGCAAACAAGCAGAAAGAGTCTGTTGGGGGAGGGGAAAGTGACCCATTTTCCCCCACCCAACGAATGCTGACAAGGCAAACAGATGCCGATCCGAATCCCCATAGCAACTGCATTCATTTGCACTTTAATTAATTTCCAATGTTTCCGATCACCGGCAATGGGTGGATCTGAGATCAGCTGAGCACATGGCCCTAGAGACTGAACAGATCGTCACATCCCTCCAGCCAGGTCCCAGATCCGGGAGTACATTGAGTACATGGGCATTTGATTGATTGATTTGGTGTATTTATACCCTGCCGTTCAGCAGGAAGGCTCACAATCTAAATAAGGAAGTTCATCCCAACTGCCACTGCCCTGGCCTTAAAATGAGGGAAGAAGAGGCTGGCACAGCTCCATCTTGCCCAAGCCCAAAAGTGAATGGAGTCCTCCTTCTATCCCAACTGCCACTGCCCTGTTCTTCATTAGGCCCATAAGTGGGTGAAAAGCTCCTCCTCCATCCCAACTGGCACTGCCTTGAAGAGACATAGCTCCATCGTGACTTCACCTAGAAGGAGATGAATGACATCCCAACTGCCACTGGCCTAGGCCCATAAGTGAATGAAAAGCTTCTCCTCCATCCCAACTGGCACTGCCTTGAAGAGACATAGCTCCATCGTGACTTGATCAAGAAGGAGATGAATGACATCCCAACTGCCACTGGCCTAGGCCCATAAGTGAATGAAAAGCTCCTCCTCCATCCCAACTGGCACTGCCTTGAAGAGACATAGCTCGATCGTGACTAGATCAAGAAGGAGATGAATGACATCCCAACTGCCACTGGCCTAGGCCCATAAGTGAATGAAAAGCTCCCCCTCCATCCCAACTGGCACTGCCTTGAAGAGACATAGCTCCATCGTGACTTGATCAAGAAGGAGATGAATGACATCCCAACTGCCACTGGCCTAGGCCCATAAGTTAATGAAAAGCTCCTCCTCCATCCCAACTGGCACTGCCTTGAAGAGACATAGCTCGATCGTGACTTGATCAAGAAGGTGATGACTGACATTCCAACTGCCACTGGCCTGGCCCCAGAAGGAGAGAAGAGGCAGAGGATGAGAAGAAGGAGGAGGTCCAGAGGCAAGTCGAAGGCCTTCCATCCATTCCGACTGCCACTGCCCTGCCCCCAATATGAGGGAAGAAGAGCCTGGCACATCTCCATCATGCCCGAGCCCAAAAGTGAATGGAGTCCTCCTTCTATTCCAACTGCCACTACCCTGTTCATTATACCTAGGCCCATAAGGGGATGAAAACTGGCACTGCCTTGAAGAGACAAAAGAATGGCCAAGCATAGCTCGATCATGACTAGATCTAGGAGGAGATGAATGACTTCCCAACTGCCACTGGCCTGACCCCACAAGAAGAGAAGAAGAGGCAGAGGGTGAGAAGAAGGAGGTCCAGAGGCAAGTCAAAGGCCCTCCATCCATCCCAACTGACACTGCCTTGAAGAGACAAAAAAAGGGCCAAGTACAGCTCCATCGTGACTTGACCTAGAAGGAGATGAACGGCATCCCACCTGCCCCTGCCCTGGCCCCAGAAGGAGAGAAGAAGAGGCAGAGGATGAGAAGGAGGAGGTCCACAGGTAGGTTGAAGATCCTCTATCCATCCCAACTGCCACTGCCCTGGCCTCAAAATGAGGGAAGAACAGGCCGGCACAGCTTCATCCTGCCTGAGCCCAAAAGCAAATGGAAAGTCCTCCTTCTATCCCAACTGTCACTGCCCTGTTCTCCATTACACCTAGGCCCACAAGGAGATGAGAAAACTACTCCTACATCCCAACTGGCACTGCCTTGAAGACACAAAAGAAGGGCCAAGTACAGCTCCATCATGATTTGACCTGGAAGGAGATGAGCAGTATCCCAACTGCCACTGGCCTGGCCCCAGAAGGAGAGAAGAAGAGGCAGAGGATGAGAAGAAGGAGGTCCAGAGGCAAGTCAAAAGCCTTCCATCCATCCCAACTGAGGATGAGAAGGAGGAGGAGGTCCACAGGTAGGTTGAAGATCCTCTATCCATCCCAACTGTCACTGCCCTAACCTCAAAATGAGGGCACATCTCCATCCTACCCAAACCCAAAAGTGAATGGAGTCCTCCTATCCCAACTGTCACTGCCCTCCATCACACCTAGGTCCATAAGGGGGTGAAAAGCTCCTCCTCCATCCCAACTGGCACTGCCTTGAAGAGACAAAAGAAGAGCCAAGCACAGCTCCATCGTAACTTGACCTATAAAGAGTTGAACAACATCCCAACTGCCCCTGCCCTGGCCTCAGAAGGAGTGAAGAAGAGGCAGAGGATGAGAAGAAGGAGGAGGTCCACAGGTAGGTTGAAGATCCTCTATCCATTCCAGCTGCCACTGCCCTGGCCCCAAAATGAGGGAAGAAGAGGCAGAGGATGAGAGGAGAAAGGAGGCCCAGAGGCAGGTCAAAGGCCCTCCATCCATCCCAACTGCCACTGCCCTGGCCTCAAAATGAGGGAAGAAACATATGTTTTCTGATGGTCTTTGGTGATCTCTCTGAAACTCCCTTGCAATTCCCTCAGGGATCCCGACCCCCAGATTGGGAAACACTAGGGTAGTAGCTTAATCCATGTCCTTGATTTTACAGCAAATAAACAAAGAGATGGAAGAGGTGGATAATAGTAGTAATAATTGCAACCACAAGAACTATCAGAATAACAGTTCGATTCCTGATAAACTGGGGCAGTCGGAGCCTAAAAGTTCACAAGTCTTTGAATAGAAATGGAGAAATAGACAGAAGTAAATGTGTGACCTATTTTTCAGCTGCTCCTCGGATGATGGATTCAGGCACTGGTGTGGCTCCATAGCAACTGAATGTGTTTAGTTTAATTACCAAATCCCTATGGTGTCCCCTTGCGAAGATAAATGGGCCCAGGCTGCGAGAAATTTTTCATTTTCTTGCAATCGTCTGAAAACGTCTATATTTAGAAGAAGCGGGTTCCCCTCCTCCCCACCATCTTTATTTTAGCCACACATCATGTTGTAGTAGCCTAGTTTCTGGATGTGCCCAGCCTGCTCTCTGCATGGTTTTGCTTACTATGCTTGGTAGTTGGTAGTTGGTAGTTGGAAAAATGGAGAAGGCAGTTGGAAAAGCAGATGTCCACATTGACACATATTGACGCATGAGTGCCGTTTGATATCACGTGAACCGCCATGTGTCAATGCTATGGAATACTGGGAGTTGTAGTTTAGTGAGGCAGGGAAGGCTAAAAACAGTGCAAAACTGTGACAAAATGAAAATCGTGTGTCATTCATGTTTGAACAGTCCACGCACCGCCTTGTTTTCTAGAACAATGGCCTCAAATGACAGGAAAGGAAGTTCCACCTGAACATAAGGAAGAACTTCCTGAAACAAGGCACAAGTATCCATGAAACAAGGCAGCATGAACAATCCAATACACAAAATCAGCAGCTTGGCAAAAACTTGGTGCATGAAACTAAGAGCACTTGAGAGCAAGACCATCATGAAATTCCAACATTGACCCAACTGAGGCAACTCTTTCCTATGAATGTGGACAAACGTGAACTACACATGGTTTATTTTACATTATGCCACAGTTTTCTTCTGGCCTTGAGACTAGGACACAGAAATTCCAACGTTGCCATGAAATTCCAACGTTGACCCAACTGAGGCAACTCTTTCCCATGAATGAATATAAGGCTTTTCCAGAACAATGACCTCAAATGACAGGAAAGTAAGTTCCACCTGAACATTAGGAAGAACTTCCTGAAACAAAGGACAAGAATCCATGAAACAAGGCAGCATGAGCAATCCAATACACAAATCAGCAGCTTGGGAAAAACTTGGTACATGAAACTAAGGTCACTTGAAAGCAAGGCTGCCATGAAATTCCAATGTTGACCCAACTGAGGCAACCCTTTCTGATGAATGTGGACAGGTCAAACGTGAACTACACATGGTTTAGTTTACAGTACACCACAGTTTTCTTCTGGCCTTGAGACTAGGACACAGAAAAATGGCCTCAAATGACAGAAAAGGAAGTTCCACCTGGACATTAGGAAGAACTTCCTGAAACAAGGCACAAGTATCAATGAAACAAGGCAGCATGAACAATCCAATACACAAATCAGCAGCTTGGGAAAAACTTGGTACATGAAATTAAGAACACTAGAAAGCAAGGCTGCCATGAAATTCCAATGTTGACCCAACTGAGGCAACTCTTTCCCATAAATGTGGTCTGATCAAACGTGAACTACACATGGTTTAGTTTACAGTACACCACAGTTTTCTTCTGGGCTTGAGACTAGGACACAGAAATTCCAACGTTGACCCAACTGAGGCAACTCTTTCCCATGAATGAATATAAGGCTTTTCCAGATCCCAAAACCGAAAGGAAAGCATTTCTCTTGACTGTAAGGAGAACTATTCAGCAGTGGAACTCTCTTCCTTGGGATGTGGTGGAAGCTCCTTTCTTGGGAGCTTTTAAACAAAGGCTGGATGACCATATGTCGGGGATATTTTGATTGTGCTTTTCCTGCGAGGCAGGGTTTGGACTAGATGGCCCATGTGGTCCCTTCCAACTCTATTATTCCATGATTCTGGAATCGCATTGGCCTTTTCTGCTGCCTCCTCACACTCTTGGCTCAGGTTCAGCTTGTGTTCTAATAAGACTCTTAGATCCCTGTTTCCAAGCCAGGTGTCCCCCATCTATATCTGTATTTTGCATTTTTCTTGCCAAAGCATCGAAAGAGCACATTGTCGAAAAGCCAATTGCAAAAAAAATCATTGTGCAAAACGGAGTAGCAAGCAGCTACGAAGATGCCCTTTAAAAGCTCCCATTTTGGGAAGCTCTTGGAGCCTGAGCGAAGATTTACAGCCCTGCCGACGTTTGTGTTGCCACGTTAAATTATTGTAAATTAAGCGGCAATTATATGACATTAATTTGCGCCGCAGATGGTGCGTCGTCGCCTGAGTTTGGGGCGACGTCTGCTCGTTGCAGGCGAAAACAATTGATTGAGATTGATCATTGAGAAATTTGGCTCACAAGAAGCATTGCTAACCGGAGTAAATAAAGCTGCAGGCTTGTCTATCGGTCTCGACTGCAGAATGGATGCCGTTCGATGCAGCTTGAACTGTCGTGTTGTCCGTGCCATGGCGTCCTGAGAGTTGTAGTTTAGAGCTGCGAAGGTGAAAGACCTTGCCAAACTACAACTCCCAGGGCTCAAGTGGCATCAAACCGCATTCATTCCATGGTATCGTTTTGTCCTTGGCTTTGATTGAACTGTCCAAATACCTGCATTGAGTCAGTGCCACAGTTCGGACTGCAAACGAAATCAAATGCATCCAAGCCATCAGAAATGTGTCGTACACCAGAACAGGAACACTTCTGACCTTAAACACCACACCAGCTTGGTAAACAACACACCAGCAAGCACTTTATTGAATAATATATATAGCCAAAGCTGTAAAATTAGCAGAAACAGTAAAGTTCCAAAACAAAGGTTAGTTTGCTTCAAGGCAAAACAAGATCCATTGGAAGAAAAATCCATGAAACAAGGCACAAATGTCCATGAAACAAGGCAACATGAAAAATCCACGAGCTTGGCAAAAACTTAGTACATGAAACTAAGAACARTTGAGAGCAAGACCTTCATGAAATTCCAACGTTGACCCAACTGAGGCAACTCTTTCTCATGAWTCAATATAAGGCTTTTCCAGATCTCAAAACCYAAAGGAAAYGATGAGCTTYGCAAAAACTTGGTACATGAAARTAAGAACACTTGAGAGCAAGACCATCATYAAATTCCAACGTTGACCCAACTGAGGCAACTCTTTCTCATGAATCAATAAAAGGCTTTTCCAGATCTCAAAACCAAAAGGAAAGCATTTCTCTTGTCCTTACCACCAGACAAAGGTTTCTTATATCTCTTTTCCTGTGATCGAACTAATCTTTTTAAACCTTCTAATTTTCCCAATTGTCCCTGCCCATTGTGTTCACTTATTGTGATTTAATACTGTATTTTGTGTTTACTTGTGTTGTTTTGGGTAATATTATTTTCATTATATTTTATTGCTGTATTATGTTGTATATTTGCTTTGTTGTAGCTGTTGGGCTTGGCCTCTTGTGAGCCACCCCGAGTCCCCTTGGGGAGATGGGGGGGGGGTATAAATAAAGTTTTAGTATTACTATTATGTCTTCTTTGCACCTGAGCACTGCGTCTCTGTTTACAAAAGCCTTGCTTTCTATCTACACCAGTGGTTCTCAACCTTCCTAATGCCATGACCCCTTAATACAGCTCCTCATGTTGTGGTGACCCACAACCATAAAATTCCTTTTGTTGCTACTTCATAACTGTAATTTTTCTACTGTTATGAATTGTAATGTAAATATTTGATATGCACGATGTATTTTCATTCACTGGACCAAACTGGGCATGAATAATGGATATGCCCAAATTTGAATACTGGTGGGATTGGGGGGGATTGATTTTGTCATTTGGGAATTGTAGTTGCTGGGATTTATAGCTTGCCTACAATCAAAGAGCATACTGAACTCCACCAATGATGAAATTGAACCAAACTTGGCACACAGAACTCCCATGATCAACAGAAAATACTGGAAGGGTTTGGTGGGCATTGACCTTGAGTTTTGGAGTTGTGGTTCACCTCCATCCAGAGATCACTGTGGACTCAAACAATGATGGGTCTGGACCAAACTTGGCACAAATACCCAATATGCCCAAAAGTGAACACTGGTGGAGTTGGGGAAAATAGACCTTGACCTTTGAGAGTTGTAAGTTACTGGGATTTATAGTTCACCTACAGTCAAAGAGTATTCTGAACTCCACCAACGATAGAACTGGACCAAACGTGGCACACAGAACCCACATAATAACAGAAAATACTGTGTTTTCTGATGGTCTTTGGTGACCCTTCTGAAACCCCCTCGTGACCCCCCCCCAGGGGTCCCGATCTCCAGGTTGAGAAACACTGATCTACACTCTCATTAACTTGACTCTCATTAGCTTCTGCACCTGACAAATCATCTTCAGACAGTTGCTCTGAGAAAGACTGCGAAGGGCCTCTCCCAGGAATGTGGCCTTGTGAATCTTCCTGATTCCTTCTTCTTGGCAAGGGGTTGGACTGGATGGCCCATGAGGTCTCTTCCAACTCTTTGATTCTATGATTCTATGACTGGACAGCTCGGGCCTCTCGTCTGAGCTTAACTCAAGCCCAGACAAACCCTCACCCCCATTTCCAACAGATCCAGTCCCACCATCAGGAACATCATCCCCATTCTCATCATGAGCATCCGACACAATCACAGGCTGAACAGGCTGACATACAACAGAATGATAAATTCCCTGGGAAGCTCTCCAATTGCATTTCTTTTTTTCCGTTTGCGAGAAGATTGCGGCGCCCGAGGGAACCGTCATGTTTACTCGTGAAATCCAAGAGGCAAATAAATAAGGGTTTCCGTCGCGACGGTCAGGTCTCCTCCCTTTGCAATCTCACGTATGCAATAAATCACGAAAGCGAGCTGTTTGCTTCTTTTATTTCCGCCCCAAGAGTTGGAACAGGTTGCTATCTCTATCTATCTATCTATCTATCTATCTATCTATCTATCTATCTATCTATCTATCTATCTATCTATCTATCTATCTATCGCATATATTGCCAATTCGAAGCAAAGGAACAAACCCAGAGTCAAGGCATCCTTTCTCTTGGAATGCACTCCCGAAAAGATATATAGATGTGTCCCCAGAATGTTATTGTGCTGCTGCCTTCAAGCCACGGCGAGAGATGTTTGATTTCTGCCCAGGAGCTTTGGCAGTCGATAAATATGTTTGTTTTGTTCCCGACGCAGCCTTGGCAGTATGCAGGCGGCTGTTGCGTCCCTTCTCTTGGTATGATAAGCAAACACACCCTTTGTTTGGACAAAATGTCTCCAAGGGTGCGTCCGCATTGTTGAATTAATGCAGTTTAACCAGAGCAACCACATCTCCTCTGTACGTTCTCGTCTCCAGGCTAAACATCCCCAGCTCCACAAGTCGATCCTCATAGGGATTCATGGTGTCCAGATCTTGGACCATTTCGTTCTCCCTTCTCTGGACTCGTTCCATTGAATTATGTTTAAAACCGGACACAGATTTATTCCAGATAGCATCTAACCCAATGTTTCTCAACCTTCGGTAATGGCTCTTCATGTAGTCATGCCAGCCACATGACCTAGGAGATGACTATGGACAACGCCAGCTCTTCAGCTTAAAAATAGAGATGAGCATCAGAGTTGAATGCAACTAGACTTAATGTCAAGGGGAAATCTTTACCTTTGCCTTCCCCTTCTTGTAAGCCACCTCGAGTCCCCTTGAGTAGAGAGGGGGATATAAATAAAAAATATTATTATTATATTATTATTAACTAGCCGTCCCCTGCCACGCATTGCTGTGGCCCACACGGGGGTTTTCTGTGGGAGGTTTAGCCCAATTCTATCGTCGGTGGGGTTCAGAATGCTCTAGGTGAACCACA
This sequence comes from Anolis sagrei ordinatus, assembly GCF_025583915.1. NCBI lineage: Eukaryota > Metazoa > Chordata > Lepidosauria > Squamata > Anolidae > Anolis > Anolis sagrei. The sequence continues at coordinate 31,432,920 of NW_026844589.1, forward strand.
AATCCTAGCAACTACAACTCCCAAATGTCAATATTCTATTTTCCCCAAACTCCACCAGTGTTCACATTTGGGCATATTGAGTATTCGTGTAGAGTTTGGTCCAGATCCATCATTGTTTGAGTCCACAGTGCTCTCTGGATGTAGGTGAACTACAACTCCAAAACCCCGGTGGCGCAGTGGGTTAAACCCCTGTGCCGGCAGGACTGAAGACCGACAGGTCGCAGGTTCGAATCCAGGAAAAGGCGGATGAGCTCCCTCTATCAGCTCCAGCTCCTCATGCGGGGACATGATAAAACATCAAATCATCCGGGCGTCCCCTGGGCAACGTCCTTGCAGACGGCTTGTCCACTGTGCCCTGCCTCTGTATGCTTGTCCACTGCGCCCTGCCTCATGTACAGAGGAGGAATTGTTGGAGGCTACAGACAATGCCGTTGCTGTTGCCCGTTTTTGGTCAAAAGATATTTAGCTGTATTGTCGACGGCTTTCATGGCCAGAATCACTGGGTTGTTGTAGGTTTTTTCAGGCTATATGGCCATTCTCTCCTGACGTTTCGCCTGCACCTACCTCTGAGGATGCTGAAATCAGGAGAGAATGCCTCTCGACATGGCCATATAGCCCGAAAAAACCTACAACAACCCAGATATTTAGCTGCCTGACTCCTTCTATTTTTATTGTTTATACTAATTTATGCAATGCTTTTGATACGAAATAATTTGTTATTGTTGTTGTTATTGTTATTATTATTATTATTGGAAAGGGGAAGACTAACCAGGATTGCCTTTCCCAAGCAGGGAGTAATGGAAAAGACTGATACCATGTGCTGGATTGTTCCAATCGAGTTTTAGCTATTTGGACAAAGTATGGAGGACAGGAGCAGGATTCAAAATGATCTTGACAGATTAGAGAGATGGGCCAAAACTAACAAAATGAAGTTCAACAGTGACAAATGCAAGATACTCCACTTAGGCAGGAAAAACGAAATGCAAAAATACAGAATGGGGGACAATACCTGGCTCGAGAGCAGGACGTGTGAAAAAGATCTTGGAGTCCTCGTGGACAACAAGTTAAACATGCGCCAGGAATGTGATGTGGCGGCAAAAAAAGCCAATGGGATTTTGGCCTGCATCAATAGGAGCATAGTGTCTAGATCTAGGGAAGTAATGCTACCCCTCTATTCTGCTTTGGTTAGACCACACCTGGAATATTGTGTCCATTTCTGGGCACCACAATTCAAGAGAGATATTGACAAGCTGGAATGTGTCCAGAGGAGAGCGACTAAAATGATAAAAGGTCTGGAGAACAAGCCATATGAGGAGCGGCTTAAGGAGCTGGGCATGTTTAGCCTGAAGAAGAGAAGGCTGAGAGGAGATATGATAGCCATGTATAAATATGTGAGAGGAAGCCACAGGGAGGAGGGAGCAAGCTTGTTTTCTGCTTCCCTGGAGACTAGGACGCAATGGAACAATGGCTTCAAACGACAAGAGAGGAGATTCCATCTGAACATGAGGAAGAACTTCCTGACTGTGAGAGCCGTTCAGCAGTGGAACTCTCTGCCCCGGAGTGTGGTGGAGGCTCCTTCTTTGGAAGCTTTTAAACAGAGGCTGGATGGCCATCTGTCCAGGGGTGATTTGAATGCAATATTCCTGCTTCTTGGCAGAATGGGGTTGGACTGGATGGCCCATGAGGTCTCTTCCAACTCTTTGATTCTATGATTCTATGATTCTATGGATCAAAAGAAATATAAATATATTGGAAGGGATTTTTCTGATGTTGGGATTTAGGCCTTCAGATAGATATCTGAGTCTGCAGAGGTTTCCGAAAAACCAATTAAACCCATTCTGTGTCCTTTATATTATGATCCCTGGGTCCTATTCGGTTTGGTTGGAAGAACCTAACACTCTCTCTCTCTCTCTCTCTCTCTCTCTCTCTATATATATATATATATATATATATTCCAGGATACAATATATATATATATATATATATATATATATATATATATATATTCCAAACCAGACATTTGGCTGAAATAAAACTCCCGGTTAAGTGCCCTTCTGACATCTGAAGGCAGACTGTACCTCTCCAGAGAGCTGTTAAGAACGAAGCAGCCGAAAGGTTGCAAATGCGATCCATTCTAGTGATATAATAAAAGGGGAACCGGTGGCAGTCTTGGGGGGCCTATTTGAAGAAATATCATACCCACGGTGACCATGAATGTACACAGCCGAGCGGCGGTTTCCAGAATAATTAAATCGGTTGGCGAAACACAACCGGGTTAAGGGATAGCGATGGTTTGTCTCAACAAAACCAGATCAGCAGTGGGTCGTTTGGGAGCCGAAGTGCTCCGCTAAGGTCTGCAGAGATTATCCCCATGTCTTTTTTTAAAGTGGGACAAATTTTGCATCCGAATATCCAACATCCCTTCGATGCAGAAGAGCGAAATTGCAAAATCGACCGGGCACAATAATGACCACTGCTCTGCATTTACTGTGCTGAGGGAAGGAGATGCCAGGAGTGAATTAAACTCATTAACCATGGCCATATTTCCTCAGCCTCAGTATGGTCTCTACCAGGGGCGGCTCGTCCATTACGCGAAGTAAGCGGTCGCAGAACACTTTTTTTTGCCAGGGGCGCAGAGGTGCCTCTGTAAATGCCCCTCAACCACCACTTGAGGAGCGCCCCCTCAGCTCACAACAGCCCTAGCAGTCCGGGGGGAGCCTCAGCTTTCTTGCCTCGCTGCCGGGCGATCCTCTTCCCAAAGGGGCCGGGCCCTTGAGCCTCGCCTAGCCCCTCTCGTTCCTGCTCCACCCGGCCACCGGGTGCACGAGCAGAGCCGGCGCTCAATCGTTCTCCGCGTTCGATCCCTTCCCCATGACCGGCTCCCTTTCCCGATCCCCCGGCGCTCCACCCGCCTCCTCTCCTCTCCCCAATCCGCGGGTGGGCCAAGGGGCGGAGCCACCGCGCCTGGCCCGCTTCGGGTCCCGGAGGCGTGTCTGAAGACCCCAGCGTGCACACCAAAAGTCGCCTCTTCTCCTGACTTTCTCTTCAGCCATTGGGACCAAGAGAGAGAGAGAGAGAGAGAGAGAGCCCCTCCGGCTGGAGGTATCTCCCACCTCCGCTCCCTCCTTTGTTTTTGCGCCTACCTTCAGGAAAGGTGGGCATCTCCACCTCTGTCTCTCTCTCTCTCTCTCTCTCTCTCTCTTGGTCCCAATGGCTGAGGAGAAAGTCAGGAGAAGAGGTGACTTTTGGTGCACACGCCGGGGTCTTCAGGCATGCCTCCGGACCCAAAGCGGGCCAGGCAAGGGAGCAAGTGCGGCAAGTGTAGTTACTGGGATGTATAGTTCACCTACAATCAAAGAGCATTCTGAACTCCACCAATGATGGAATTGAACCAAATATGGCACACAGAACTCCCACGACGAACAGAAAATATATATCAATGATTGGTTGGGGGGGGGGCGCCAAAATACTGTTTGCTTACCTTTGAAAATTACCTAGGGCCACCTCTGGTCTCTACTGGTCTGTACTGGGCTAGACCGGGTGTTGTGACTCAGCTTGACTCTGAGTCTGAAGCTGATCTGTTTGGGACTTCTGAGCCAGATTTTGACCCTTTTGAGCCTGACTTCCTGCAGGATGACGAGGAGGCTGATGGTTTACAGATTCCTGTACTTGTTTCAGACGGGGTTGATAGTGTGGCTGCTGAAGGAGAAATGGCAAGTCAGTTCCCCGGGGAAAGGAATATTCCTTTCGTTAGAGAGACTGATAGCGAGAGTGAAATCCCACACGGCCAGGAGGAGGATCCGTCCCAGCGGGACCCAGATAAGGGGTTGCATAGCCTTGAAGATAATGAATTAATGAGCGGACAAGATCGTTTGCAATTAAGGCTTCGGAGAAGCACTTGCTTGGCCAGCAAGCGAGAAGCCAAAGGTGCCAAAGGTCAACGCAATGCTTTCATGTTTGCAAAGGGTATTTAGTCTTGTAGCTGACAGGCAGTCTTTGTCAGTCCAACAGTGCTCTTCCCATGTTAACTTCTGGGGATTTTCATTGGCTTTTAGCAGCACTCTTCTGGTTTCCTGAGTCTGGGATTTGGGTTTTGTTTTCAACTGTTTACCATGGACTTTTGTTGGACCATTGCTAAGGGATTATGCTTCATGTTTTTGCCTTTAGATCTTGGGAACTTTGCCTTTACATTTAAGTCTCTGTTTTGCCTATGGAACTATTGCATTTCTATTTCTTTGTTTTGATTTTACTTTTTTCAATAAACTACAAAAACCTACAGCCTTGGTGTGGTGGTGCCTGGAGCAAGGTGAAAACTACCCTGAGTTGCAACAGGTTGGACTGACAAAGACTGCCTATCCATTTCTGAAACCTGGGGCTTCTCTCACTGAAGCCTTCTTACACCAGACCTTCTTCTACCAGGCCTCTCACACACTGAGGCTTACCTCACACTGAGGCCTCTGAGTTAGTAGGCCTCAGTGTGTGAGAGGCCTGGTGCAAGAAGGCAATAGAGAAGGAAAACCACCATGAAAAGCATAAGGCGCTGCAGAATATATTGATTGCATAACGGTACCATTTTGGCCCCACACGAGCATGACGCCATCACACAAGGCACAATGCGCACCACCATGTGCAATGAATAATGCAAAAAATGGAATAGGTAGGCATAAAGGAATGCGCTGCCGACGTCACTCCATTTCCGCTTCTATCTATAGAACCTAATACCCATTATCTGATGGTGGCTTCTTGGCCTTGCCGGACTTGAGCATGAATGCGTTCCCTAAGAAAATATTGGCTCCTGACTCCAAATGAGCAAGAATGCTGCAATGCAGAGCGGCACAGAGGATTTTGAAATGTCATTACAAGGGTGGAGGAGAAAGGCCTATACAGTAGGGTCCCGCTTACCCAACGTAAACGGGCCGGCAGAACGTTGGATTAGCGAAACTTTATTTATTATTTATTTACAACAGTACGCTGGCACGGTGTGCCAGGGGTTTGAATTCCCTTTTTCTTTCTTTGCATGTTTGCATGAATTCCTATAGGCTATGCAATTTGCAATTTGGTAGCTTCCTCCAGGTTGCAGTTATAGGGCCAGCAACCTGTCAATCATTGTTGCAGCCTTTAGATCCGCCCCTTTCCCTATGGTTTTGGAGGGAAAAGGAAACCTTTAGCTCAGTCTTTACAGTGAAGCCTTACAGGCAGGACGTTGTGAGTTTTTCTCTCTCCCACCTGTAAAAGGCTTCGTTTCTCACAGCAAACTTCGCTGGGGAAATATAGTTACAGCCAGCCTTCGCTGGAAAAAGGGGAAATACTTTGCTGGAAAGTAAAGGACTTCCTTCAACTTGGAAAATCTACAGAGACTTTGCCTGGTAAGGTCTACTCGGGTCACCCATAACACAGATTGGAACTGGGAATAGGGCCCACGCCAACAAAGTAAAGAGATTGCCCAGGGTGGGGTCAAAGGATTTCCCTTAAAGAAGAAAGGAACATTTATTAAGCATTTGCCTGTCCCTCGTCGGCAGATTGAAGAAGTTACCAATTTTCCAAAGTTATAGAGTGTTTATTCCGTGTTTTGAAGATTTTATCCTTAATAAAGAACTTTGTTGGACTTATCTTAAGCCTCAGCAGAACTTTGTGCAGGGAAATCTATAAGGACTCTCAGCCAAGGCACCCCGGCGTCCCGTTGGGCATTCAGATAGCACGTACTGTTAACAGATATACCTACAGGCCCAACGCGTGACAGCACAGACAGTTACAGCCCGCCTTTCTCAACCACACGGCGACTCAAGGCAGGTTAAAGATTGGCACGATTCAATGCCATGCATTCATAAAAGTGCAATTGAAAACAGTCAACATAACAATATAAAAACATAAATAAAAAGCATTAACACATATAGTCACTGATGTCATCTTGTTAAAATCGTTTTCCAGTAACATCGTCTGGCCATTCCATGTTCATCATTCATCATTTCATGTTATCTATTCCACTGTATTCTCGAAGAGCCAAGTGTGTACCTTTTTTCGGAGAGTCAGAAGCGAGGAGGACAATCTAATATCCCTGGGGAGAGAGTTCCATAGCCAGGGGGCCATCACTGAGAAGGCCCTGTCCCTCATCCCCGCCAGGCGGGATCAAGAGCAGGGCTTCCCCAGATGATCTTAAGCTCCTAGATGGTTCATAAGGAGGGATACATTTGGACAGGAAAGCTGGGCCGGAACCGTTTAGGGCTTTATAGGCTAAAGCCAGCACTTTGAATTGTGCCCGGAAGCAAATTGGCAGCCAGTGGAGCTGACGCAACAGAGGAGTTGTGTGTTTCCGGAGTGCTGCCCCCGTTAGTAACCTGGCTGCCGCCCGTTGGACCATTTGAAGCTTCCGAACAGTCTTCAAAGGCAACCCCATGTAGAGCGCATTGCAGTAGTCTATACGGGATGTAACCAGAGCATGGACCACTGAGGAAAATGTTGGATAAAAAGGACGGATTAAGGAAAAGCCTATTAAACATCAAATGACATCATGATTTTACAAATTAAGCACCAAAACATCGTTTTGCAACAAATTGACAGAAAAAGCAATTCAATACACAGTAACTTTATGTAGCAATTGCTGTATTTACAAATTTAGCACCAAAACATCACAATGTATTGAAACAACTGTGAATCCAGGCAGGAGGCAGACTGCGTTGGATGATATGGAACGTCGGATGAGCGAAGGTTGGATAAGTGAGACTTTACTGTACTTACATCTACTTGGATAACTTGGAAGTCTCTGAACAGACTCAGAAGTGGAGTGGGCAGATCAAAAGACAACCTGGCAAAAGGGCACGACCTAAAAGAATCCCACACCTTATGTGACTGTGGAGCAGAACAGACAACTCCGCATCTGTATGCTCGTCCACTATGCCCTGCCTCATGCACAGAGGAAGAACTTCACAAAATGAAGTTCAACAGTGACAAATGCAAGATACTCCACTTTGGCAGGAAAAACGAATGCAAAGATACAGAATGGGGGACAATGACTGGCTTGAGAGCAGTACGTGTGAAAAAGATCTTGGAGTCCTCGTGGACAAGAAGTTAAGCATGAGCCAACAATGTGATGTGGCGGCAAAAAAAGCCAATGGGATTTTGGCCTGCATCAATAGGAGCATAGTGTCTAGGTCAAGGGAAGTAATGCTACCCCTCTATTCTGCTTTGGTTAGACCACACCTGGAATATTGTGTCCAATTCTGGGCACCACAATTCAAGAGAGATATTGACAAGCTGAATGTGTCCAGAGGAGGGCGACTAAAATGATCAAGGGTCTGGAGAACAAGCCCTATGAGGAGCGGCTTAAGGAGCTGGGCATGTTTAGCCTGAAGAAGAGAAGGCTGAGAGGAGATATGATAGCCATGTATCAATATGTGAGAGGAAGTCACAGGGAGGAGGGAGCAAGCTTGTTTTCTGCTTCCTTGGAGACTAGGACGCAGAACAATGGCTTCAAACTACAAGAGAGGAGATTCCATCTGAACATGAGGAAGAACTTCCTGACTGTGAGAGCCATTCAGCAGTGGAACTCTCTGCCCCGGAGTGTGGTGGAGGCTCCTTCTTTGGAAGCTTTTAAACAGAGGCTGGATGGCCATCTGTCAGGGGTACTTTGAATGCAATATTCCTGCTTCTTGGCAGAATGGGGTTGGACTGGATGGCCCATGAGGTCTCTTCCAACTCTTTGATTCTATGATTCTATGATTCTACGAATTGTGGGAGGCTACAGACAATGCCATTGCTGTTGCCCGTTTTTGGTAAAAAGATATTTAGCCTCCTGTGCTCCTTCTATTTTTATCGGTTTTATACTAATTTATGCAATGCTTTTGATATGAAATAAATAAATCTACTTGGATCTATAGCTGTTATGCCGGAAGGACAAAGAAGGTCGTTGCCAAGCCAAACTCGACAAAGAAAGAAAGAACTATGGCAGAGGATAAAATAAAGGTTGGCTGTCTCTCTGTTTCACATTCAGTCCCCCAACCCACTCTCGATTTATACATGGGGTAGACTTATACATGAGACAGACTTATACATGAATGCATACGGCATTCCAAACAATTCACAGCAGGCCGTTTAAGCCCCGCGTTTGCCGAAATGCCACGGCTCCCCAGCCTGGCTCCAGACATTTCAGGCGGCAGCTGGATGCCGGCTCTTAATCCATCTTGCAAACGAGTAATCCATCCCCAATCAGTACATGTGTCTACGTGTTTCTGTCCAAAATGTCAGATTATAGACTTTCAGAATGTAATCCTCCGGGAAGGGTAGGGCGGGCTGGTAGCGTCGCCAAGGCATTCATCTGTTTCTGGGCATCTAATAAACTAATAAATGTATCTCAGGTAATGCAATGCTATTCTCAAAGCGAGGGAGGGTCGGGTTTTTGTGAGTTTTCGTCGCTGCTACGTGCTTGTAACCACCTTTGAAACTACTCGCCACATTTGCCAGTTTTCAAATCCCCTTGCCTAGCTATTTGTTGAATTTGTCTCAAAGCATTGCTTTCCATGATTGCCCTCGCTTGACTTTTGCTTCACTTTCAAATGGACCAATGAGCCACACAAATTGAGTTGTTGGGTGTTGCACTCCAGGACAGGATTAACCCTCTGACTTTAAAACACCACACGTTGAATAGGTAAACAATCCTTTTATTGAAGATAAGTAAAAACAGCAAAGTAAAAAAACACTTTAAAGGAATAGGTAAATCCAATTAGGTAAAAAGATAAGCAGGAACAAATTAGTCCAAGGTAGAGTTCAGTGGGTTAAAGCACTGAGCTGCTGAGCTTGTTGACCAAAAGGTTGCAGGTTCGATTCCAGGGAGCGGCATGAGCTTCTGCTGTCAGCCCTAGCTTCTGCCAACCTAGCAGTTCGAAAACATGCAAAATGTGAGTAGATCAATAGGTACTGCTCCGACGGGAAGGTAACGGCGCTCCATGCCGTCATGCCGGCCACATGACCTTGGAGGTGTCTATGGACAACGCCGGCTCTTCGGCTTAGAAATGGAGATGAGCGCCACACCCCAGAGTCAGACATGACTGGACTTAATGTCAGGGGACAACCTTTACCTTTTTAGAGTTCAGCAATGCCCAAAACAAAGTCCACAACTCCCTAACAAAATCCAAAAACAGGTAATCACAAGAGACAAAAACCAAACCAGGAAACAAGAAATCCTTGAGCATGAATCTTCCAAGCAAGGTTTCGTCTTATAGACGAGGACAAGAACTTAGCATGATTCTAAACGATGCTTCATGCTTGGAACTTTTACGCTTTTCCAAGCACTCAGAAACTGGTTTCGCTTTCCTTGAGTGGCCCTTATCTTTTTCTCATGAAACCTGGCGGAACGCCGAAGGCATTGCTCGGCCTGTCTGTTGGGCTAATTTCCACCCACCTATGTATATGCTCATTAGTTTCTGCAGATGCCGAGTTGTTTTCAAGCCCCAAATCCCGGGAACTCTCTGGAAGCAATTCAGGTAGTAAACCATCATCCCTATATCCTGTAGGAACATTCTCATGGGAAACTACACTTTGAACAGGTGTCTCTATGTCATTCTCTGCATCAATATCACTGACCAAACCATTGCCATCTTGAACCTCATTTACATCATTCCCCACATCCAATGCACCCTGATCCTGAAACACAATCACAGGCTGAACTCCAACGTTGGGTTGCCTCTTGACCGTCAAATGAAACAATCTGGGACATCTAATCACCTCTCAACAAAAGATTGCCCCAGGCACTGCCAGACCATCAAATGCTAATCAAGGTGGTCAGTTGAAACATTCACACCTAGCTCCAGCAGACAAGAGTCCTTTGTCCTACCCTGGTCATTCCACAGATATATAAACCCTTTTTCCTAGTTCCAACAGACCTCACTACCTCTGAGGATGCTTGCCATAGATCGTGGTTCTCCACCTTCCTAATGCCGTGACCCCTTAATACAGTTCCTCATGTTGTGGTGACACCCAACCATAATGTTATTTTCGTTGATTTTGCATAACTGTGATTTTGCTACTGTTATGAATTGTAATGTAAATATGTGATATGCAGGATGTATTTTCAGTCCCTGGACCAAATTTGGCACAAATACCCGATACGCCCAAAATTTGAATACTGGTGGGGTTGGGGGTGATTGATTTTGTCATTTGGTAATGCTGGAGTTGCTGGGATTTATAGTTCACCTTAAATCAAAGAGCCTTCTGAACTCCATCAATGATGGAATTGAATCAAACATGGCACACAGAATTCCCATGACCAAGAGAAAATACTGGGAAGGTCTGGTGGACATTGACCTTGAGTTTTTGGAGTTGTAGTTCACCTACATCCAGAGAACACTGTGGACTCAAGCAATGATGGATCTGGATCAAACTTGGCACAAATACTCAATATGCCCAAATGTGAACACTGGTGAGAGTTTGGAGAAAATAGACCTTGTCATTTGGGAGGTGTAGTTGTTGGGATTTATAGTTCATCCACAATGAAATAGTATTCTCAACTCCACCGATGATAGAATTGGACCAAACTTTCCACACAGAACTCCTATGAACAACAGAAAATACTGTTTTCTGATGGTCTTTGGCGACCCCTCTGACACCCCGCGACCCCCCAGGGGTTCCGACCCCCAAGTTGAGAAACACTCCCATAGATGCAGGCGAAACGTCAGGAGAGAATGCCTCTAGAACAGTGTTTCTCAACCTGGGGGTCGGGACCCCTGGGGGGGTCGCAAGGGGGTGTCAGAGGGGTCGCCGAGGACCATCAGAAAATACAGTATTTTCTGTTTGTCATGGGGGTCTCTGTGTGGGAAGTTTGGCCCAATTCTACCATTGGTGGGGTTCAGAGTGCTCTTTGATTGTAGGTGAACTATAAATCCCAGCAGCCACAACTCCCAAATGTCAAGTCTATTTTCCCCAAATTCCACCAGCGTTGACATGTGGGCATATTGAGTGCTTGTGCCAAGTTTGGTCCAGATCCATCATTGTTTGATTCCACAGTGCTCTCTGGAAGTAGGTGAACTACAACTCCCAAACTCCCGGTCAATGTCCACTAAAGCCTTCCAGTATTTTCTGTTGGGCATGGGAGCTCAGTGTGCCAAGTTTGGTTCAATTCCATTGTTACTGGAGTTCAGAATGCTCTTTGATTGTAGGTGAACTATAAATCCCAGCAACTCCAACTCCAACATGTCAAGTCTATTTTCCCCAAATTTCACCAGTGTTGACATGTGGGCATAGTTTGGTCCAGATCCATCATTGTTTGAGTCCACAGTGCTCTCTGGATGTAGGTGAACTACAATTCCCAAACTCAAGGACAATGCCCACGAAACCTTTCCAGTATTTTCTGTTGGTCATGAGAGTTCTGTGTGCCAGGTGTAGTTCAATTCCACCGCTGGCAGAGTTCAGAATGCTCTTTGATTGCCAGTGAACTATAAATCCCAGCAACTACAACTCCCAAATGACAATATCAATTTCCCCCCAACCCCACCAGTATTCCAATTTGAGCGTTCAGGTAATGGTGCCAAATTTGGTCCAGTGAATGAGAATTCATCCTGCATATCAGATATTTACAAGATGATTCATAACAGGAGCAAAATTATAGTTGTGGAGTAGCAATGAAAATAATGTTATGGTTGGGGGTCACCACAACATAAGGAACTATATTAAGGGTTGCGGCATTAGAAGGTTGAGAACCACTTCTCTAGAACATGGCCATATAGCCCGAAAAAACCTACAACAACCCAGGCCATGAAAGCCTTCGACAATTCATCTAGCTTTGGTTTTAGTTCATTAAGTAGTAGATTGGATTAGATGACCCACAAAGCCCTTTCCAATGTGTCAAAAGTTATTCTCTTTTGACAGAAACACAATCTCCCGACCCAGGGGTGCTCCCTAAAAATGGATCAGGGCCCCCGCCGAAAGCCGGGACTTGAAACGAGTCAAGGTTTACCCCGAATGCAGAATCCTACTAGAGATTGTGCATATTTTGTCAGATGTGGCTATATGAATATAAGCGTCTGCAGGTTTCTGGGCCACGGAGAGGTAAATTTAGCACTCCCTTCCAGACGTCACCGTCACATTGTGACTCACCTCGCTGCAATTTTCCAGAGAGTGCTTTGTTGTGTTTTATTTTTGTATATCCTTGTGATATGGGGTGGGGTTTTTTTGCGCGAAAATGCGGCCGTGCCAACTGCTGTTTCTATCCCGGGTAGGTTCAAAGCCTTGGCCCTTTTGATGTCATCTCTCAGAGCCATAAATATAACTGCCAAGAACATTGCCTGTCACGGAAAATGCGACTATCCATTTGTTTTCCAGATGTTGCTCCCAACGAATGAAATCTGTCTTGGAGAGTCAACACCGGGCATGGGCAAGCTTCAGCTCTTCGGGTGTTTTGGACTCCAACTCCCATAATTCCTGGTCTCATGCCCTTTTTTCCCATGTGTGGCGGGAGCAGGCTTGTTTTCTGCTGCCCTGGAGACTAGGACGCAATGGAATAATGGAGCCTCCACCACACTCCGGGACAGAGAGTTTCACTGCTGAACGGCTCTCACAGTCAGGAAGTTCTTCCTCATGTTCAGATGGAATCTCCTTTCTTGTAGTTCTCCAAGGAAGCAGAAAACAAGCTTGCTCCCTCCTCCTTGTGGCTTCCTCTCACATATTTCTACATGGCTATCATATCTCCTCTCAGCCTTCTCTTCTTCAGGCTAAACATGCCCAGCTCCTTAAGCCGCTCCTCATAGGGCTTGTTCTCCAGACCCCTGCTCTGCTCCCTCCTCCCTGTGGCTTCCTCTCACTTATTTATACATGGCTATCCTATCTCCTCTCAGCCTTCTCTTCTTCAGGCTAAACATGCCCAGCTCCTTAAGCCGCTCCTCATAGGGCTTGTTCTCCAGACCCCTGATCTGCTCCCTCCTCCCTGTGGCTTCCTCTCACATATTTATACATGGCTATCATATCTCCTCTCAGCCTTCTCTTCTTCAGCCTGAACATGCCCAGCTCCTTAAGCCGCTCCTCATAGGGCTTGTTCTCCAGACCCTTGATCTGCTCCCTCCTCCCTGTGGCTTCCTCTCACACATTTATACATGGCTCTCATCATATCTCCTCTCAGCCTTCTCTTCTTCAGGCTAAACATGCCCAGCTCCTTAAGCCGCTCCTCATAGGGCTTGTTCTCCAGACCCTTGATCTGCTCCCTCCTCCCTGTGGCTTCCTCTCACATATTTATACATGGCTCATCATATCTCCTCTCAGCCTTCTCTTCTTCAGGCTAAACATGCCCAGCTCCTTAAGCCACTCCTCATAGGGCTTGTTCTCCAGACCCTTGATCTTTTTAGTCGCCCTCCTCTGGACACCTCTCACATATTTATACATGGCTCTCATCATATCTCCTCCCAGCCTTCTCTTCTTCAGGCTAAACATGCCCAGCTCCTTAAGCCGCTCCTCATAGGGCTTGTTCTCCAGACCCTTGATCATTTTAGTCGCCCTCCTCTGGACAAGATGCTTGTTTATAAAGCTATTGTCCTCCCAACCTTTCTATACACCTGCGAAACTTGGACTGCCTACAGATGTCACATGCAACTCCTGGAACGATTCCATCAGCGCTGCCTCCGGAAAATCCTGCAAATCTCTTGGGAAGACAGCAGACAAACGTCAGCGTGCTGGAAGAAGCAAAGACCACCAGCATTGAAGCGATGGTCCTCCGCCATCAACTCCGCTGGACCGGCCACGTTGTCCGGATGCCACCACCATCTCCCAAAGCAGTTGCTCTACTCTGAACTCAAGAACGGAAAACGGAATGTTGGTGGGCAGGAAAAGAGATTTAAAGATGGGCTCAAAGCCAACCTTAAAAACTCTGGCATAGACACTGAGAACTGGGAAGCCCTGGCCCTTGAGCGCTTCAGCTGGAGGTCAGCTGTGACCAGCAGTGCTGCAGAATTTGAAGAGGCATGAATGGAGGGCAAAATAGAGAAACGTTCCAAGAGGAAAGTACATCAAGCCAACCTTGACTGAGACCTCATTCCAACTGGAGACCAATGCCCTCACTGCGAGAGAAGATGTAGATCAAGAATAGGGCTCCACAGTCACCTACGGACCCACAAGAACACTATTTATTTATTTATTTATTTATTTATTTATTTATTTATTTATTTATTTATTTATTTATTTATCGTGTCTGCAATGCTCCAGTGGGATTCCTTCCCAGGTAATCCTCAAAGCTCGGGATGCTTGTCTGTTCTTAAGGTGAAAAGCACATGTATGTGTTTTAGATGGATTAGGGATCAGCTGGTTTTCCCTGTAATAGGCAGTAAGAGCACCTAGAGCTTCGGAGAGCTTCTGTTCTACCATCTCAAAGCTCCCTGCTTGAGCGGTAATGGCACGATCATCAGCATAGATGAAGCTCTCTGTCCCTTCTGGCAGTGGCTGGTCATTTGTGTAGATGTGGAACATGGATGGAGCAAGCCTGCTCCCCTGAGGCAGGCCGTTCTTCTGTTTCCGCCATCTGCTTCTCTGGCCCTGGAACTCAACAAAAAAGCTCCTGTTTTGTAGCAGGTTTCCTATGAGGCGGGTGAGGTGGTCGTCCTTTGTGATATTATACATTTTTCTCAGGAGGAGGCGGTGGTGGTTCACAGTCTCATAGGCTGCTGACAGGTCTATGAAGACAGCTCCTGTGATCTGCTGCCTTCCAAAGCCATCTTCTATGTGCTGAGTCAGGTTCAGCACTTGCGATGTGCAGCTTTTGCCTTTTCTGAAGCCAGCTTACTGTGGGATCAGACATGAGTCTATTTTTTCCGTAATTCTATGCAAAATAAGTCTCTCCTGAACTTTGTAGAGGTGGCACAGCAGGGAGATTGGTCTGTAGCTTTTTGGGTCATTGCGGTCTTTGCCTGGCTTCAAGATGGCGATGACTCTTGCTTTCCTCCAAATTTTGGGGATCTGACAGGATGCAGTGCAGTTGTTCATCAGCTCCAGCAGCCAGCGCCTTGCTTTTGGACCAAAGTTCTTGATTTGTTCCATCCGTAGATCATCCAAGCCAGCTGCTTTGCCATTCTTACATTTGTTGAGAGCCATGTCCAATTCAGTAGATGTAAAGGGTTCATGAAGGTTGTTGTTCTCAATCTCTGGTTGTCTGGCTATTGGTTTCTTTCCTATTTTGGTGGCAAAGTTGGGTTTCCCATTCTTCAAGAGTTGGTGTGCTATCTGATCCTGGAAGACTATCCTACTCAGACAACGAGGGATCGCCTAAGAAGAAGAAAAAGAAGTAAGAAGGTTAGACTAGACGTCCCACCAAGCCCCTTCCAACGTGGTGACTCTGTGTCAAAATTTATTATTTCTTTTGACAGAAACGCAATCTAAACCCCTTCCCTCCCTCCGACCCATCCTTTCCAATGCTGACACCACAATAAATTTAATAAATTGCCAATATCGAGGAAGGCTGAATTCGTGGCGCGGAGGTCCGGGCGGAGAAAGACTCGAGGTTGTTAATGCAAATCCAATTAAGCCATGCTGAAATAGACAATGAATCTATTTTTCAATTAAGCAATAACACCAAGGGACGGGCATAAATTTGGCTCCAGAAAATGAGCAATCGGAGATAAAGGCGAGTGCGATCGCAAGGACATCGCTTCGGCCACAAAGTCCATCCCTCTCGGAGTCTGGCTATTAAAGTGGGAGAAGGCTGGAAATCCAAAGAGATCCAATGACATCTGCATCTTGTTTTCTACAGGCCAAAATTCGATCCAGATTTGTCCTTCGGCCAAATGGTCAATCTATATAAATAAAAATGTAATGTTCGTTTGTGGTAGTCACAGAACTCAAAAACCCCTGGATGAATTGGCACCAAATTTGGACACGATGCTTCTAACAACCCAATGTATGTTCTCCACTCAAAAAACCCCACGAAAACGAAAAGCAGAAAGGACTTCTGAACTGCATGTCCACAAAGGAGAAACTGCGTGTCTACAAAGAGACCCATGGCCACGCCCCCTCCTCCTCGCAGGTAAACGTCCAGCCGTTAAAGCATGAGGAGCCAGGCGCACGTGCATGCCCCCCCCCCACACACACACACATTTTTACTCATACAAATGGTAGATAAAGAGCGTGGACACCATGGGAGTGGAGGGGGAGGCTTGCCGCATGGAGCCCCTTCTCTTTCCCTGCTATGCCAGGAGGTGGTCTCCTCCTCCTCCTCCACCTTTCCAGCGGGTGGGGGACGGACTTTCTGTAGACCCTTCTTTCTTTTTAACTCTTTTCTTTCTGTATGACCTGCTCGCCTGTCTCCGGCAACACGAGCACACATTTAACACACACACACACAGGAGGTAGCTGCCTTTGCCACACTCCACCCGAAAGGACTCCCTTCCCTTCTTTCCTCCCTCCCTTTCTTTCCTTTTCTTCCTTCCTTCCCCTTCCTTTCCTCCCCTCCTCCTTCCTTCCTGTCCCTCCCTCCTTCCTTCTCCTTCCTTTCCTTCTTTCCCTCCTTCCCTTCCTTCCTGTCCCTCCTTCCTTTCCTTCCTTTCCTTTCCTTCCTCCCTCCCTTCCTTTCTCCTTCTTTCCCTTTCTTCATTTCCTTCCCCTTCCTTTCCTCTCCTCCTTTCTTCCTTCCTCTCTCCTTCCTTTCTTCTTTCCCTCCTTCCCTTCCTTCCTGTCCATCTCTCTTCCTCTCTTCCTTCTTTTCCTTCCTTCCTCCCTCCCTTCCCTTCCTCTTTCCCTTTCTTCTTCCTTCCCCTTCCTTTCTCCCTTCTCCTTCCTTCCTGTCCCTCCCTCCTTCCTTCTCCTTCCTTTCCTTCTTTCCCTCCTTCCCTTCCTTCCTGTCCCTCTTTTCTTCTTCCTTTCCTTCCTTTCTTTCCTCTTCCTTCCTTCCTCCTTCTTCCTTTCTTCATTTTCCCCTTCATTTCCTCCCCTTCTCCTTCTTTCCTTCCTTCCTCCTTCCCTTCTCCTTCTCTTTCTTCCCTCCTTCCCTTCCTTCCTGTCCCTCCTTTTTCTCCCTTTCCTTCCTTTTTCTTTTCCTCCCTCCCTCCCTTTTCCTTCCTCTCTTTCCCTTTCTTCTTCCTTCTTCTTCTTTCTTCCCTTCCTTCCTTCCTTCCTTCCTTCTTCCTTCCTTCCTTCTTTCCTTCCTTCCTTTTCCTCCTTCTTTCTTTCCTTCCTTCTTCCTTTCCTTCTTTCTATGTAAGATATAAATACAATATTTTATATATTGTTATATAGATTACTATATAATATGTTACTATATATATATATATATATATATATATATATATATATATAAAATACTTTTTTGTCGTGTCAGGAGCATCGCAATATATATTACTATATAATACTATAGTATTATATTACTATATAATTACTATATAAGACACAATATATATTACTATATAATACAAATTAAATGGAAGGGGCTGTCAAGAAGTAACGAGGGAAAGAGAGAAGAAATGAAGGAGGGAAAGGGGGAAGGAAGGGAGAAAGGGAAGGGGAAGAGAAGGAGGGAAGGGGAGGGAAGGGAAAAGGGAAGGGGGGAAGGGAAGGGGGGGGGAAGGGGGGAGGGGAGGGGAGGGGGGGGGAAGGGGGAGGGAAGGGGAAGGGAGGGGGGGAAGGGAGAGGGGGGAGGGGAGGGGGGGGGGGGCCGGGGGGGGGGGGAGGAAGGAAGGGAAGGAAGGAGGGGGAAGGGAGGGGGAAGGGAAGGGGGAAGGAAGGGGAGGGGGAAGGAGGGAGGGGGGGAAGGAAGGGGAGGGAAGGGGAAGGGGGGGGAGGGGGGGGGGGGGGGGAGGGAGGGGAAGGGGGAAAGGGAAAGGGAAGGGGAGGGGGAAGGGAAAAAGGGGGAAAGGGAGGGAAGGAGGGGGGAAGAGGGGAGGGGAGGAAGGGAAGGGGAGGAGGGAAGGGGGGGGGGATGGGGAATAACACAGGAAAGGGGCGGAGGGAAAGGGGGGAAGGGGGGGGAGGGAGGGGGGGGGGGGGGGGGGGGGCGGAAATGGGGGGGGGATGGGAACAGGGGAGGGCGGGGGGGGACTGGGAGGGGGGGGCGGAGGAAGGGGCGAAGGGGGGGGCGGGCGGGGGGGGGGAAGGGAGGGGGGGGAAGGAGGGAGGGGAAAGGAGAAGGAAGGGGAAGGAAGGAAGGGGAGGGGGGGAGGAGAGGAAAGGAAGAAGGAAGGAAGGAAAGAAGGAGGGAGGGAGAAATAAGGAAGGGAAGGAGGGGAGGGGAGGAACGGGGGCGCGGGAGAAAGAGGAGGGGAGGGGAGGAAATGGGGATGGGAGGGGGAGGGAGGGAGGAAAGGGGGAAAGGAAGGAAGGAGACAGGGGGGAAGGGGGGAGAGGGAAGGGAAGGGGAAAGGGGGAAGGAAGGAGACAAGGAGGGGGAAAGAAGAAGAAAGAAAGAAAGAAAAAAAAAAAAAAAGAAGGAAGGAAGAAAGAGAAGCAAGGAAGGAGAGAAGGAAATAAAGTGAAAGGAAAAAGAGAGGGAAAGAAGGAGAGAAGGAACAAAAGACAGGGAAGGAAGGAAGGAAGGAAGGAAGGAAGGAAGGAAGGAAGGAAGGAAGGAAGGAGAGAAGGAAATAAAGTGAAAGGAAAAAGAGGGAAAGAAGGAGAGAAGGAACAAAAGACAGGGAAAGAAGGAAGGAAGGAGAGAAGGAAATAAAGTGAAAGGAAAAAGAGAGGAAAAGAAGGAGAGAAGGAACAAAAGACAGGGAAGGAAGGAAGGAAGGAAATAAAGTGAAAGAAAAAGAGAGGGAAAGAAGGAGAGAAGGAACAAAAGACAGGGAAGGAAGGAAGGAAGGAAGGAAGGAAGGAAGGAAGGAAGGAAGGAGAAGGAAATAAAGTGAAAGGAAAAAGAGAGGGAAAGAAGGAGAGAAGGAACAAAAGACAGGGAAGGAAGGAAGGAAGGAAATAAAGTGAAAGAAAAAGAGAGGGAAAGAAGGAGAGAAGGAACAAAAGACAGGGAAGGAAGGAAGGAAGGAAGGAAGGAGAGAAGGAAATAAAGTGAAAGGAAAAAGAGAGGGAAAGAAGGAGAGAAGGAACAAAAGACAGGGAAGGAAGGAAGGAAATAAAGTGAAAGGAAAAAGAGAGGGAAAGAAGGAGAGAAGGAACAAAAGACAGGGAAGGAAGGAAGGAAGGAAAGTGAAAGAAAAAGAGAGGGAAAGAAGGAGAGAAGGAACAAAAGACAGGGAAGGAAGGAAGGAAGGAAGGAAGGAAGGAAGGAAGGAAGGAAGGAAGGATGCAACCAAAGAGCAAAGAAGGGGGGAAAGAAACAGATAGAGGTGGAAGAAAGAAGAGAAATAGGAAGGGAAAGAAATAGAGGAAAGGAAGGAAAGGGGGAAGGGAAGTTTGGCCACAGAAACGCGTAGCGGGTACAGCTAGTTAATAGTAATAATATGCTGTGGCTCGAGATGGGATACAACATCATTAAAACAACAGATAAAACTCTATTGATACACAGAATCAAAACACAAGTTAAAATCCACTGATTCAGTCCATCCCAGCCAACTCACAAGAAAGGATAAGGCAGTGTTTCTCAACCTGGGGGTCGCGACCCCTGAGGGGGTCGTGAGGGGTTGTCAGAGGGGTCGCCAAAGACCATCAGACAATGCAACTAAAAGGTAAGGCAAACTATGCTCCTGGAAGATGGAACAAGCTATTCAAAGAGACGATAAGTAGTGTGAAGTTGTTTCACTCATCCCATCCATTCATTCATTCATTCACTGCCTATTACAGGGAAAGCCAACTGATCCCTAATCCATCTAAAACACAGACATGTGCCTTTCACCTTAAGAACAGACAAGCATCCCGAGCTCTGAGGATTACCTGGGAAGGAATCCCACTGGAGCATTGCAGCGCACCCAAATACCTGGGAGTCACTCTGGACCGTGCGCTGACCTAAAAGAAGCACTGCCTGAACATCACACAAAAAGTGGGTGCTAGAAACAATATCATACGAAAGCTGACTGGCACAACCTGGGGATCACAACCAGACACAGTGAAGACATCTGCCCTTGCGCTATGCTACTCTGCTGCTGAGTACGCATGCCCAGTTTGGAACACATCTCACCACACTAAAACAGTGGATGTGGCTCTTAATTAGACATGCCTCATTATCACAGTGTGTCTGCGCCCTACACCACGGGAGAAATTACACTGCTTAGCCGGTATTGCACCACCTGACATCCGCCGGGAAGTAGCAGCCAATAGTGAAAGGACCAAGGCAGAGACATCTCCAGCTCATCCCTTTGGGTATCAGCCAGCACGTCAACGACTTAAATCACGAAATAGTTTTCTTAGATCTACAGAGACACTCACTTGAACACCTCAGCAAGCGAGAGTTCAAAAGTGGCAGGCTCAAACCCAGCACCTCAGATGAGAGACTCCCCCCTGGGCACACAGAAGACTGGGCAACTTGGAAGACTGGGCAACTTGGAACCACAAGATGCTGGCAACCTTTAGAAATGGGGCTACAAAGTGGAATCCACGACATGCGAGTGTGGAGAAGAGCAAACCACTGACCACCTGCTGCAATGCAAACTGAGCCCTGCCACATGCACCATGGAGGACCTTCTTGCGGCAACACCAGAGGCACTCCAAGTGGCCAGATACTGGTCAAAGGACATTTAATCAGCTACCAAGTTTGCAAAATTTGTGTTGTTTTTTTATCTGTTTGTTTGTTTTGTTCTGTTAGAAATGTAATACAATGTTCTGGTTGCGGATGACACGATAAAGAAATAAATAAATACACAAATAAATAAATAAATACTCATCCCAAAAATGCCCATTTATATATCTTCTACGGTATTTCTGGCAACCATTTTTTGGCAGTCCAGTGTATTGACAGTCGCTTGTGAGGATGAAGCCGTGCCATTGGCATTTTGCATTCCAAGCTGTGAAGACGTTACAGCTAATAAGAGCCCTCCTCAATATTTCATGATCTCAGCCCAGCGTCAAAATCCCACGGCACTTTAATTCCTTCCACATTTATGCTCTCGAAAAATTACCCAGACTGCAATAAAAGCCTCGGCTGAACTTGGTGATGTAACAACAACCGTTCTCCTCCTCCTGAAACTTTTCCATCCAAAATGGCTTGCATGCTGCAAAACACAGACATGTGCCTTTCACCTTAAGAACAGACAAGCATCCCGAGCTCTGAGGATGCACCTGGGAAGGAATCCCACTGGAGCATTGCAGCGCACCCAAATACCTGGGCGTCACTCTGGACCGTGCTCTGACCTACAAGAAGCACTGCCTGAACATCAAGCAAAAAGTGGGTGCTAGAAACAATATCATACGAAAGCTGACTGGCACAACCTGGGGATCACAACCAGACACAGTGAAGACATCTGCCTTTGTGCTATGCTACTCTGCTGCTGAGTATGCATGCCCAGTGTGGAACACATCTCACCACACTAAAACAGTGATGTGGCTCTTAATGAGACATGCCACATTATCACGGGGTGTCTGCACCCTACACCACTGGAGAAATTACACTGCTTAGCCGGTATTGCACCACCTGACATCCGCCGGGAAGTAGCAGCCAATAGTGAAAGGACCAAGGCAGAGACATCTCCAGCTCATCCCCTGTTTGGGTATCAGCCAGCACGTCAACGACTTAAATCAAGAAATAGTTTTCTAAGATCTACAGAGACACTCGCTGGAACACCTCAGCAAGCGAGAGTCCAAAAGTGGCAGGCTCAAACCCAGAACCTCAACCAATGGCTGATACCAAATGAGAGACACACAGAAGACTGGGCGACTTGGAAGGCGCTGAACAGACTGCGCTCTGGCACCACGAGATGCAGAGCCAACCTCAAGAAATGGGGCCACAAAGTGGAATCCACGACATTCGAGTGCGGAGAAGAGCAAACCACTGACCACCTGCTGCAATGCACCCTGAGCCCTGCCACATGCACCATGGAGGACCTCCTTGCAGCAACACCAGAGGCACTCCAAGGGCCAGATACATTTAACCAGACCCCAGCCCAGACAGACCAGACCACCCAGAAGCCAGCCAGACAGATCAGCCCAAGACCAGCACCCCAGCACAGCAGCAGATGCCAGCTCAGCGACAAGGACACAGCCAGACCAGCCCAGCACAATGGAAGCAGACCCAGACAGGCACTCCGAGGGGCCAGATACTGGTCAAAGGACATTTAATCAACTACCAAACTCATAAATTTTGTGTTTTGTCTGTTTGTTTGTTTGTTTTGTTCTGTTAGAAATGTAATACAATTGACTGGTTGCCCTGACACGACAAATAAATAAACCCAAAATGGCATGCTTTCTTTCAGCTTGGCTTATACATAAAGATGTCTCAGTGTTGCCCGGCGGTTGGCCCACAGGCCGCACACAGCCCACGCCAGCGGTGTATGCGACCCGACACAAAATCATAAACTTACTTCAAATATTTGAGATACGAGTGAAACCTGACCACGCTTCGCTGTGGCTCCGTCCAATAAGTAAAAGGAAATAAAGAGGTTTTTTACTGAAATATTTTTTTATTGTAAAGCTAGTGGATTGACTACATTTTGGTTTGTCCATTTTCTACAGAAACATAAAGATCTGATGGTTTACCAACTTTGGAACATGTGATATATAAGTGTCCAAGAGAAGCAACTGTTTTCTAAATTCAAATCACGCACTTACAAAGATTCCCCCTGCACTTTGATAGTCATAACGAACACAAGGTGTATTGGAAATTGAAGTCGTTAATACTCGAACGCCATGTCAGTCGGAATGAGCAACCAATCACAACTCAACTTTCATTTTTTATACTGATGAGGTGAACTGCCAACTGTTCTGTGTTTAGTTGGTATTTCTTATAGTGCTGAGGTAAAAGGAAAGCTGTGCTGTGTTTGGTTGTTATGTCATCTACTGCTGAGGTAAAATGAAAGCTGCTCTGTGAAAGGTTGTTGTTTCTTTTACTGCTAAGGTAAAAGGAAATCTGAGTAACGATTGGTTGCTTGTACTCAGTTTTCATTTCTTATAGTGCTGTGGCAAAAGGAAAGTTAGGCTGTGAGTGGTTGCTTTGGGCATCACAGATTCCACTTGGTCTATACGTGGACTGCTAGTTTTACTCTAAATACACACCTGCATCCAAAGGCAACACTGTATCAATATTTCAGTGCTCAGTTTTCATTTCTTATACTGCTGAGGTAAAAGGAAAGCTAGGCTGTGAGTGGTTATTTTGGGTATCACAGATTCCACTTTGTCTACTCCTGGACTGCTAGTTTCACTCTAAATACATGTGTGTATTCGGATGCAACATTGTATCAATATTTCAGTGCTCCATTTTCATTTCTTATACTGCTGAGGTAAAAGGAAAGCTAGGCTGTGAGTGGTTGTTTTGGCCATCACAGATTCCACTTTGTATATTCCCGGACTGCTAGTTTCACTCTAAATACATGTGTGTATTCGGATGCAACATTGTATCAATATTTCAGTGCTCCATTTTCATTTCTTATACTGCTGAGGTAAAAGGAAAGCTTGGCTGTGAGTGGTTGCTTTGGCCATCACAGATTCCACTTTGTATATTCCCGGACTGCTAGTTTCACTCTAAATACATGTGTGTATTCGGATGCAACATTGTATCAATATTTCAGTGCTCCATTTTCATTTCTTATACTGCTGAGGTAAAAGGAAAGCTTGGCTGTGAGTGGTTGCTTTGGCCATCACAGATTCCACTTTGTATATTCCCGGACTGCTAGTTTCACTCTAAATGCATGTGTGTATTCAAATGCAACATTGTATCAATATTTCAGTGCTCAGTTTTCATTTCTTATACTGCTGAGGTAAAAGGAAAGCTAGGCTGTGAGTGGTTATTTTGGGTATCACAGATTCCACTTGGTCTATTCCTGGACTGCTAGTTTCACTCTAAATACATGTGTGTATTCGAATGCAACATTGTATCAATATGTCAGTGCTCAGTTTTCATTTCTTATACTGCTGAGGTAAAAGGAAAGCTAGGCTGTGAGTGGTTGCTTTGGGCATCACAGTTTCCACTTTGTCTACTCCTGGACTGCTAGTTTCACTCTAAATACACGTGTGTATTCGGATGCAACATTGTATCAATATTTCAGTGCTCCATTTTCATTTCTTATACTGCTGAGGTAAAAGGAAAGCTTGGCTGTGAGTGGTTGCTTTGGCCATCACAGATTCCACTTTGTATATTCCCGGACTGCTAGTTTCACTCTAAATACATGCGTGTATTTGAATGCAATGTTGTGTTTTAATTTCTGTAAAAAACACGCGCATATTGGAATGCAACGATGTGTTGAAATGTCAAGTCAATCGATTGACTACTTGAGTTTTGCAAGCGCAAATATACGCAGGCTGAGATTTTATATATAAAGATGTATATTTTTTGGTAATCTGATTGCGCAGTTATTCCATTCCAGGATGGAATAAGCAGAGTATGTTACATCCACAAATATCAGTAATGATTTGCATTACTTTGGGGGATTCGTCGGAGCCGTTTCCCCACAAGCTTGAGAGACCCCAATTCTTAGACAAAATAGCATATAGATTTAGGGGAAAATACCCATTTTCCAGCCAACCCGATGGATCATAGTCCAAGAACGCTTGCCTTCCCTGTTGGGCCACTCTACAATAATCTGTTTGGCCCTTTGGCCATGTTGTTTCCCACTTCCCTACCCTAAACATTGCTACCGAAGAAGACTATCCATATTAATTCAAACCCAGCCGGTGTTTATCCCGCACTAATTTTCATTTTTCGTCCCCGGCTTCCTCTGGTGTTGAATTATACCTTACCCGCGGGTAATAACAGTGCTGAGCCTTTATCCCGTCCTCCGCCGTAAATCTCAAAGCAATTTACAAAGGAGCATATTAAGAGCCCGAACGGAGACAGCCTTCTACAGTTCATGAATAGTAATATTTGCAGTTTTGAACCTTTTGATGGATCTCGGGGCTTCGGCTCGGCTCTCCGGAGAGTGCCGTGATTTATGCGCCTTTACTTTCCTTGATTAGTTTCTTGGAAAAAGAAATGTCGCCCAAATTGCACTCGCAAGATTGCGCAACAACATCTATGGATGAAAGGATGAGACCCTGGGATGTATAGTTGGACTCATAGTTGGAATCACAGTTGGACACTGTGGACTCATTGTTTGAGTCCACAGTGCTCTCTGGATGTAGGTGAACTACAACTCCAAAACTCAAGGTCAATGCCAACCAAACCCTTCCAATGCCCACCAAACCCATCCATCCTTTCTATGGATGAAAGGATGAGACCCTGGGATGTATAGTTTGGGAAAGAAACCCTCCTGGTCTGGAAATGTTTGCCGAAGTTGCCATATACGAGTTGCTCCGATTCTGTCGTTTGCCCCGATTCTGTCATTCGTGGGGTTCAGAATGCTCTTTGATTGTAGGTGAACTATAAATCCCAGTAACTACAACTCCCAAATGTCAAGGTCTAATTTCCCCAAACTTCCATCTGTGTTCATATTTGGGCATATTGAGTGCTTGTGCCAAGTTTGGTCCAGATCCATCATTGTTTGAGTCCACAGTGCTCTCTGGATGTAGGTGAACTACAACTCCAAAACTCAAGGTCAATGCCCACCAAACCCTTCCAGTATTTTCTGTTGGTTGTGAGAGTTCTGTGTGCCAAGTGTTCAATTCCAACGTTGATGGCGTTCAGAATGCTCTTTGATTGTAGGTGAACTATAAATCCCAGTAACTACAACTCCCAAATGTCAAGGTCTATTTTCCCCAAACTTCCATCTGTTTTCATATTTGGACATATTGAGTGCTTGTGCCAAGTTTCGTCCAGATCCATCATTGTTTGAGTCCACAGTGATCTCTGGATGTAGGTGAACTACAACTCCCAAACTCAAGGTCAATGCCCACCAAACCCTTCCAGAATTATCTGTTGGTTGTGAGAGTTCTGTGTGCCAAGTTTGGTTCAATTCCAACATTGATGGAGTTCAGAATGCTCTTTGATTGTAGGTGAACTATAAATCCCAGTAACTACAACTCCCAAATGTCAAGGTCTATTTTCCCCAAACTTCCATCTGTTTTCATATTTGGACATATTGAGTGCTTGTGCCAAGTTTCGTCCAGATCCATCATTGTTTGAGTCCACAGTGATCTCTGGATGTAGGTGAACTACAACTCCCAAACTCAAGGTCAATGCCCACCAAACCCTTCCAGAATTTTCTGTTGGTTGTGAGAGTTCTGTGTGCCAAGTTTGGTTCAATTCCAACGTTGATGGAGTTCAGAATGCTCTTTGATTGTAGGTGAACTATAAATCCCAGCAACTACAACTCCCAAATGTCAAGGTCTATTTCTCCCAAACACTATCTGTGTTCATATTTGGGCATATTGAGTTTTGTGCCAAGTTTGGTCCAGATCCATCATTGTTTGAGTCCACAGTGCTCTCTGGATGTAGGTGAACTACAACTCCAAAAATCAAGGTCAGTGCCCACCAAACCCTTCCAGTATTTTCTGTTGGGTAATGCACTATTACCGGTGGCGCAGTGGGTTAAACCGCTGAGCTGCTAAACTTGTTGAGCGACGGCTGGGCGGTTCAAATCCGGGGAGTGGGGTGAGCTCCCGCTGTTAGCCCCAGCTTCTGCCAACCTAGCAGTTTGAAAACATGCAAATGTCAGTAGTGTTGGAGTCCAGCCTGTGATTGTGTTTAAGGATCAGGGTGCTTTGGATGTGGGAAGTGATGCCAATGAATTTCAAGATGGCAATGGTTTGGTCAATGATACTGAAGGAGGCTTCAAGGGTCTCTGAGTGAAATTAAGTAAGGGGCTTTGAATGAAATTAACAGCAAAAGAGAGACATACCCTTTCTCTGTAGAAAAAGAGAAATACGGAAGAAAATGTTTTTAAGATGTGACAAATAGAGGTACTTTTCTTACACAGGATGTGTTGTGGTTAACTTCAAAGGTTGTTTTTTGAAGCACAGAGGCTGCATGTACAAGAAGGTACTTTCCATCAAAAGGCAAAGAGAGGGGGATGGAAAGAGAGTACTTTCTATGACAAAAAAAATGTTCTTGTTTACTTGAGGTTATATATTTGGTGGTCAAAAGCCAAGGGGGCACGGCAGTCACTTGAAGGGTAACATCTGTGTATGTTGCCAGGCTGTCCGTCTTCTTCATGAAGAAATTAAAAATAAAATCTTGGGGTTTTTTATCTTTCATTGGGACTGTCTCCTTCCTTTCGTGCTCCCGCGACGTGGACGTAAGAAGACCCAATTTAGGGTCTCTAACAATACTGATGCAGAGAAGGACCAAGAGATCCCTGTGCATTTCCCATCAGAATGTCCCTAAAGGGTATGGGGATGATGGTGTACTCCCTGAATTGTTACCAGAGAGTTCCCAGGATTCAGGGCTTGAAAACAACTGGGCACCTGGCCCAGCTGCAAAACTTAATGAGCAAATAGATAGGAGGCAGGAGATTAGTCAAAGCAGGCAGACCGAACAGTGCCTTTGGCGGTCTGCCAGAATCCGACAGAAAAAGATAACGGAATCTTTTAGTGTGGTTATTGTTAACCCTGGTTGGTTTTGTTATCCTGTCACAACTCTCCTTGGCGTGTGGCATGGGCCCTGGATCTGGTTTCTTCACCTTCCCAGTGTATGGGGGGAAATGTCCAGTGGTTCCCAGGGGTGCCGAATATCTCAGCTCGGTATTGTGCCGGTGGCACCCGTGTTTAGCGGTATCGGTCAGCAGTGGGCTGACCAATCTCGATCCAGAAGCCATGCCTGGCTGCCAACTTTCTCCACGCCTGTGATCAATAAATGATTTGTGACCATTTTCTCCTCATCTCTGTGTGTGCGTGTCTTTTTCTGTGGTGGGGGGAGGCGTGTCGCCCATCCACACGCAAATATAGTTTGTGTCCTTGTTTCACGGAAACCTTGCTGGGAAGATTCTTGTCTAAGTACTTCTTGTTTCATGGTTTGGATTCTTGGATTGTATGAATGCCTACTCATGCCTTGGATTAATGTTTCCTGGTTTTCTGAATTATATTAGAGAAGTATTGAAGTCAATACAGACTTTAGGAGGGTCTCCCCAGTAAAGGAGACCCCTAGGACCGCACCAAAAAGGGTCCCTAACCTTGGTGAGGACAGAGAAGACAAATTAAGGCGACGAAAAAAATATTAAAAATAATTTAAAAATCTCACCAAAGTGGAAGAAGATGGCGACCGAGGTTCTTTATTAGCGATCAGCTGGATCAGATGCAATTGCAGGGATAGCTCACCCACAAGCATACCAATACATTGATCAGAGGCATATTTATAGCAAATTCAAAGTTGCAGAGTTCAAACTCCCCACCCCGGCTTCCCTGTTGTTCCCTGCCATGATTGGGCAATGGACAAACAGTTGGGAGGCGGCCCTCCCGCCCCCGGTGCCTCTGGACCAATCAGGAAGCTCCAGTGGTCCGTAGGAACCAATGGGGAGACCTCTGCCACCTGGTGGCGACAGCCAATCAGGAGAGAGGGAGGAGGATGAGGAAGCACAAACGAATCTTGGAAAGGAGTAAACAAAGGAAATGCCATGTGGCCGGCGAGACGAAGGGAAAATCTCAAGCCAGCCTGATCTA
This sequence comes from Anolis sagrei ordinatus, assembly GCF_025583915.1. NCBI lineage: Eukaryota > Metazoa > Chordata > Lepidosauria > Squamata > Anolidae > Anolis > Anolis sagrei. The sequence continues at coordinate 31,461,444 of NW_026844589.1, forward strand.
TCAACATGTGTAGACTGGGGTGGAGATAGCTGAGTTAATCAGAGCGAAGGCAAAAGGTTTTTCGAGGACCTTTTGTCCTTCAGGAGGAAATATGATTAAGATTTTTGCCAAGGGGCAAGCTGAGGGCTGGGCAATTCCTCCGAGGGCCACCAGCTGCCCAGGCTATTGTTCATGCAAAAGGAAGTTGTGGATAAAAAATCCTGGAATGTTTGGGGCTTTGTAGTCCCTTTTGTGGAGTTTCTTCATGTATATAGGGGAAACAAAGGTCAGAAGAAAAGGGGAAAGGCTTCTGCCACACAAAGAAATCAGAAAACACATTTCATACATCTAAAGTTCATAAAAGGCAAGATTTCATAAGGTTTGTCCATGTGGGGGGAAAGAGTGTCCATAGGGGATGGCTAAAATGCAAGGGTGTTGCACAAAGGTCCTGGCAGGAGTTCTTGAGTGGCCCAAATGGACCTGGTGTCTCTGGAAACAAGCTTTGCTCCCCGTCCTTGGAGAACTACAGCTCCCGAGAGAGGCAGAGACCCCAAGGTCTAGCTATTCCCGAAGTTTCATGGGGTCCTCATTGTTGTTAAGGCCTTGGCAAATTGACCAAGACTTAACCCCTATTGTGCAGTCTGGTACCTTTGTCCTTTGCAGAACTATAAGTCACCATCCCTTGTTGGGGGGGGGGCATGCTCGACGTCATACTCATGCCTTGGATTAATGTTTCCTGGTTTTCTGAATTACATTAGAGAAGTGTGGACTTTGCTTTTATGGACTTTGCTGGACTTTATCCTGGAGTACTTTTGCTCCTGCTTATCTTCTTACCTAATTGGATTTGCCTATTCCTTTAAAGTGCTTTTTTACTTTGCTATTTCTTTAAATTACCTTCAATAAAAGGATTGTTTTCCAATCAACGGTGTGGTGTTTACAGTCAGAGGGCTTTTCCTGTCCTGGAGTGCAACAGTAGATCAACAGGTACCGCTCTGGCGGGAAGGTAACAGCGCTCCATGCAGTCATGCCGGCCACATCACCTTGGAGGTGTCTATGGACAACGCCGGCTCTTTGGCTTAGAAATCGAAATGAGCACCAACCCTCAGTCGGACACGACTATATTTAATTTCAGGGGAAGATCTTTACCTTTACTATAGAAACAAAAGGACAGAGGTCCTACTGGTCAGTCGTAAGGCCGAACAGGGTATAGGGTTACAGCCTGTGTTAGATGGGGTGACACTCCCCCTGAAGACGCAGGTTCGCAGCTTGGGAGTGATCCTGGACTCATCATTGAGCCTGGAAGCCCAGGTCTCGGCGGTGGCCGGGAGAGCTTTTGCACAATTAAAACTTGTGCACCAGTTGCGCCCGTACCTTGGGAAGTCTGATCTGGCCACAGTGGTCCACGCTCTTGTTACATCCCGAATAGATTACTGCAACGCACTCTACATGGGGTTGCCTTTGAAGACTGTTCGGAAACTCCAACTAGTCCAGCGAGAGGCAGCCAGATTGCTCACCGGAGCGTCATACAGGGAGCATACCAACCCCCTGTTATGTCAGCTCCACTGGCTGCCGATCCAGTTCCGAGCACAATTCAAAGTGCTGGTTTTGACCTACAAAACCCTATACGGTTCTGGCCCAGCATATCTGTCCGGACGCATCTCCTTCTACGTCCCGCCTCGGAGTTTAAGATCTTCTAGGGAGGCCCTGCTCTCGGCCCCACCTCTATCACAAGTGAGATTGGTGGGGATGAGGAGCAGGGCCTTCTCGGTGGTGGCCCCTCACCTGTGGAATTCACTTCCCGGGGAAATTAGGTCATCGACATCCCTCCTCTCTTTTTGAAGGAAACTGAAAACATGAATTGATAGGATTAGACAATGTGGAATGAATTTACGGACTCTGAGCTGGTGAACGTTGAGCATTAGACTGGTTTTATGGATTGTGATGTATAATTGATTGTTTTAATTGTTTTATAATTGCTGTTGATATATGTTTTTATCTTATTGTTTGTGTTGGCATCGAATTGTGCCTTTTGTAAGCCGCCCTGAGTCCCCTCTCGGGCGTTGAGAAGGACGGGGTAGAAATGCACAAAATAAATAAATGAATGAATAAATAAAGGAGGCTTTTGGGCTTGCGGTTGGAGATATCGATACGGGAAAATAGCCTGAGCTAGAATCCTGTAATCTCGATGCCTAATGAACCTTCTGCCAGGGAAGTGAGAAAATCATTTCTGCCATCAAAGTCATTAGGGAGGCCATAAATCATTAGGAGAGGAATTCCTCCTGAAATGAAACCTTTCCCCTTCCTTCTTGCCTTCTCCCTTCCTTCTCTGTATTTCACTATCCCCCAAAGAGCCACCAGCGTCAAAGGGTTCGAAGGATGCCCGAGCAGGTTAAGTAATTTTTTCCTTAACTTAATTGTGTGTGAAGCGTCCCCGGTTCTTTGCTTCCCTTCCTCGATTCTCTTGCAAGAAAAAAGGGGATTGCAGTGGAAGGAAATTGGAAACGGCCAAATCCACTGCTGTCCCTCGGGGATGCTCGGGAACACGATTTTTCATTTTCTTTCGCGTTCTTCGGAGGAAAGAGAGCTTACCGAGATGGGGAAAAAAAAGAGGATTTTGGTTTATTTTTATTATCGAGAGGGAAAAAATCTTAAATGACAGATCTTCATCGGCCGAGCGACTTTATTTCAATTTCCTAAAATTAAGATTCGATTGCGTGAGTCCTTGTTTTGGGAGAAAGGCAAGATAAGACTAAAGCGAATGAAATAAAATAAAATACTGAGGATGCCAGGACGGTAATACCTGGATTATTGGACTATTTATTATTATTTTACTAATACTATGATATTATTATGTTATATTACTAGCTGTCCCCTGCTACATGTTGCTATGGCCCACTCTGGTGGTCACTGGGGTTCTTTGTGGGAGGTTTGGCCCAATTCTATCATTGGTGAGATTCAGAATCCTCTGTGGTTGTAGGTGAACTATAAATCCCAGCAACTGCAACTCCCAAATGTCAAGATTCTATTTTCCTCAAATGCCACCAGTGATCACATTTGGGCATATTGAGTATTCGTGTAGAGTTTGGTCCAGATCCATCATTGTTTCAGTCCACAGTGCTCTCTGGATGTAGGTGTACTACAAGTCCCAAACGCTTTGCTGTGGCCCACATGGGGGTCCTGTGTGGGAGGTTTGGCCCAATTCAATCGTTGGTGGGGTTCAGAATGCTCTTTGACTGCAGGTGAACTACAAGTCCCAGCAACTACAACTCCCAAATGTCAAGATTCTATTTACCCCAAACTCCACTAGTGTTCACATTTGGGCATATTGAGTATTCGTATAGAGTTTGGTCCAGATCCATCATTGTTTGAGTCCACAGTCACCTTTGGATGTAGGTGAACTACTACTCCAAAACCAAAAGACATTGCCCACCAAACCCTTCCAGTATTTTCTGTTGGTCATGGGAAAACTGTGTGCCAAATTCCATTATTGGTGGGGTTCAGAATGCTCTTTGACTGTAAGTGAACTATAAATCCCAGCAACTACAACTCCCAAATGTCAAGATTCTATTTTCCCCAAACTCCACCAGTGTTCACATTTGGGCATATTGAGTATTCGTATAGAGTTTGGTCCAGATCCATCATTGTTTGAGTCCACAGTGATCTCTGGATGTAGGTGAACTACAACTCCAAAACCAAAGAACACTGCCCACCAAACCCTTCAGTATTTTCTGTTGGTCATGGGAGAACTGTGTGCCAAGTTTGGTTCAATTCCATCGTTGGTGGGGTTCAGAATGCTCTTTGATTGTAGGTGAACTATAAATCCCAGCAACCACAACTCCCAAATGACAAAATCAATTTTTTTGAGTGAAGGACATACATTGGGTTGTTAGGTGTCTTGTGTCCACATTTGGTGTCAATTCGTCCAGTGGTTTTTGAGTTCTGTTAATCCCACAAACGAACATTACATTTTTATTTATATAGACGATAAAAACATCAGGAGAGAATGCTTCTGAAACATGGTCATACAGTCCGAAAACCTCACAACCACCCAAAATACAATACTGTTTTTATGCTCTAGTAAAAAAAAAAAATACAACGTGGGATAAGTCAAATGACAACCATAGAATTCTAGAATCTTAGAGTTGGAAGAGACCTCATGGGCCATCCAGTCCAACCCCATTCTGCCAAGAAGCAGGAATACTGCATTCAAAGCACTCCCAAGAGATTGCCATCCAGCCGTTGCTTCAAAGCTTCCAAAGAAGGAGTCTCCACCACACTTTGGGGCAGAGAGTTCCATTGCTGAACAGTTCTCACAGTCAAGAAGTTCTTCCTAATGTTCAAACGGAATCTCCTCTCTTGTAGTTTGAAGCCATTGTTCCACGTCCTAGTCTCCAGGGAAGCAGAAAACAAGCTTGCTCCCTCCTCCCTGTGACTTCCTCTCACATATTTATACATGGCTATCATATCTCCTCTCAGCCTTCTCTTCTTCAGGCTAAACATGCCCAGCTCCTTAAGCCGCTCCTCATAGGGCTTGTTCTCCAGACCCTTGATCATTTTAGTCCCCCTCCTCTGGACACATTCCAGCTTGTCAATATCTCTCTTGAATTGTGGTGCCCAGAATTGGACACAATATTCCAGATGTGGTCTAACCAAAGCAGAATAGAGGGGTAGCATTACTTCCTTAACATGCCCAGCTCTTTAAGCCGCTCCTCATAGGGCTTGTTCTCCAGACCCTTGATCATTTTAGTCGCCCTCTTCCTCTGGACACATTCCAGCTTGTCAATATCTCTCTTGAATTGTGGTGCCCAGAATTGGACACAATATTCCAGGTGTGGTCTAACCAAAGCAGAATAGAGGGGTAGCATTACTTCCCTAACATGCCCAGCTCTTTAAGCCGCTCCTCATAGGGCTTGTTCTCCAGACCCTTGATCATTTTCGTCACCCTCCTCTGGACACATTCCAGCTTGTCAATATCTCTCTTGAATTGTGGTGCCCAGAATTGGACACAATATTCCAGGTGTGGTCTAACCAAGCGGAATAGAGTATGGGTAGCATGACTTCCCTAGATCTAGACACTAGGCTCCTATTGATGCAGGCTAAAATCCCATTGGCTTTTTTGTCGCCACATCACATTGTTGGCTCATGTTTAACTTAACTACATGTGAAGCTGGAGCTGACAGACGGGAGCTCACCATATCTCTGGATTCGAACCGCCGACCTTCAGCTAAGGTGGTATTGAACTGCATCAATTCCATAGTGTACATACACCCAAAGTTTGTGCCCACTGAACTGTCGGAAAGCAAAAGTATTACGAACTCAACCATCCAGATGGTGAATTTTGGAGCATTTTAGATTTGGGGACGCTCAAAGGCCAAAAAAGCAAGGTCTCTCTGATGTCCCTCCAGCCTTTTCAGAGAAGAGGCTGCATTCTGCTGACACCGAGCCAGGTCATTACTATTTCATAGATGAAAGCTTCTGCCTCCTTCGCCCACCACGATGCTGCCAGACACTCTTAGAAAACCACTCCATCGCCCGCCGCTGCCAGCAGACTGCTTATTTGCTAAAGTGCAGCTGCAGCCGCACAAATATTTCCATCCTGATTCCAATTAAGTGTCCATTCGGGCACCGGGCCTCTTGTCACCTTCGGGTGATTATGGACACATATTCTTGCCCAGCAACTCCATAATCCATCCGTGGCCAGCGGCCAGGAAAGAAAAGAAAGGTGGAAAACAATAAAGCAATGTTCATGGAATGTTCCGTCATTAGGAAGTGGCGTCGTGGGTTCGATTTCCATCTGGGAAGAGCTTTTTGGGAAACAGCAGAACCTTGAACGGATATTGTTCGATGCTCGGTGCCATTGCACTTTTGTCCTGTGGAGCATCCATTCCTCCGTGCCAACTGACGTTGAAGAAGAGAAGAGCCCAGCACAGTCTCGTGGTGCTTTGGTCATAGCAATGGAGATAGGGATGCTCACCAGCCACTGTGACCAAAACACCATGAGGTTCAGTCTGGGCTGTTCTTGTCTCCCCCAAAGGTCCCCCAATGCTCACCAACCACTGTGACCAAAACACCATGAGGTTGAGTGTGGGTTGTTCATCTCTCCCTTGATGGTCATAGTAATGGAGATAGGGATGCTCACCAACCGCTGTGACCAAAACACCATGAGGTTGAGTCTGGGCTGTTCTTGTCTCCCCCAAAGGACCCCCAGTGCTCACCAAACACTGTGACCAAAACACCATGAGGTTGAGTCTGGCTGCTCTTCACTCCCTCAATACAGTTAGCACAGAGAAAAGGACGCTCACCAGCCACTGTGACCAAAACACCATGAGGTTGAGTCTGGGCTGTTCTTCTCTCCTTCAATGGTCATAGAAATGGAGATAGGGATGCTCACCAACCACTGTGACTAAAACACCATGAGGTTGAGTCTGGCTGCTCTTCACTCCCTCAATACAGTTAGCACAGAGAAAAGGACGCTCACCAACCACTGTGACCAAAACACCATGAGGTTGAGTCTGGGCTGTTCTTCTCTCCCTCAATGGTCATAGCAATGGAGATAGGGATACTCACCAGCCACTGTGACCAAAACACCATGAGGTTGAGTCTGGGCTGTTCTTGTCTCCCACAAAGGTCCCCCAATGCTCACCAACCACTGTGACCAAAACACCATGAGGTTGAGTCTGGCTGCTCTTCACTCCCTCAATACAGTTAGCACAGAGAAAAGGACGCTCACCAGCCACTGTGACCAAAACACCATGAGGTTGAGTCTGGGCTGTTCTTCTCTCCTTCAATGGTCATAGAAATGGAGATAGGGATGCTCACCAACCACTGTGACCAAAACACCATGAGGTTGAGTCTGGCTGCTCTTCACTCCCTCAATACAGTTAGCACAGAGAAAAGGACGCTCACCAACCACTGTGACCAAAACACCATGAGGTTGAGTCTGGGCTGTTCTTCTCTCCCTCAATGGTCATAGCAATGGAGATAGGGATGCTCACCAGCCACTGTGACCAAAACACCATGAGGTTCAGTCTGGGCTGTTCTTGTCTCCCCCAAAGGTCCCCCAATGCTCACCAACCACTGTGACCAAAACACCATGAGGTTGAGTGTGGGTTGTTCATCTCTCCCTTGATGGTCATAGTAATGGAGATAGGGATGCTCACCAACCGCTGTGACCAAAACACCATGAGGTTGAGTCTGGGCTGTTCTTGTCTCCCCCAAAGGACCCCCAGTGCTCACCAAACACTGTGACCAAAACACCATGAGGTTGAGTCTGGCTGCTCTTCACTCCCTCAATACAGTTAGCACAGAGAAAAGGACGCTCACCAGCCACTGTGACCAAAACACCATGAGGTTGAGTCTGGGCTGTTCTTCTCTCCTTCAATGGTCATAGAAATGGAGATAGGGATGCTCACCAACCACTGTGACTAAAACACCATGAGGTTGAGTCTGGCTGCTCTTCACTCCCTCAATACAGTTAGCACAGAGAAAAGGACGCTCACCAACCACTGTGACCAAAACACCATGAGGTTGAGTCTGGGCTGTTCTTCTCTCCTTCAATGGTCATAGAAATGGAGATAGGGATGCTCACCAACCACTGTGACTAAAACACCATGAGGTTGAGTCTGGCTGCTCTTCACTCCCTCAATACAGTTAGCACAGAGAAAAGGACGCTCACCAGCCACTGTGACCAAAACACCATGAGGTTGAGTCTGGGCTGTTCTTCTCTCCTTCAATGGTCATAGAAATGGAGATAGGGATGCTCACCAACCACTGTGACCAAAACACCATGAGGTTGAGTCTGGCTGCTCTTCACTCCCTCAATACAGTTAGCACAGAGAAAAGGACGCTCACCAACCACTGTGACCAAAACACCATGAGGTTGAGTCTGGGCTGTTCTTCTCTCCTTCAATGGTCATAGAAATGGAGATAGGGATGCTCACCAACCACTGTGACTAAAACACCATGAGGTTGAGTCTGGCTGCTCTTCACTCCCTCAATACAGTTAGCACAGAGAAAAGGACGCTCACCAACCACTGTGACCAAAACACCATGAGGTTGAGTCTGGGCTGTTCTTCTCTCCCTCAATGGTCATAGCAATGGAGATAGGGATACTCACCAGCCACTGTGACCAAAACACCATGAGGTTGAGTCTGGGCTGTTCTTGTCTCCCACAAAGGTCCCCCAATGCTCACCAACCACTGTGACCAAAACACCATGAGGTTGAGTCTGGCTGCTCTTCACTCCCTCAATACAGTTAGCACAGAGAAAAGGACGCTCACCAACCACTGTGACCAAAACACCATGAGGTTGACTCTGGGCTGTTCTTGTCTCCCTCAATGGTCATAGGAATGGAGATAGGGACGCTCACCAACCGCTGTGACCAACACACAATGAGGCTGTGTCTGGCTTCTCTTCACTCCCTCAATACAGTTAGCACAGAGAAAAGGACGTTCACCAACCACTGTGACCAAAACACCATGAGGTTGAGTCTGGGCTGTTCTTGTCTCCCCCAATGTTCATAGCAATGGAGATAGGGATGCTCGCCAACCACTGTGACCAAAACACCATGAGTCTGTGTGTAGCTGCTCATCTCTCCCTTAATGGCATTAGGCAAAGAGAAAGAGACACTCACCAACCACTCTGACCAAAGCACCATGAGGCTGAGTCTGGACTGTTCTTGTCTCCTTCCATGATCATAGCAATGGAGATACAGACACTCACCAACAGCTGTGACCAAAACACAATGAGGCTGTGTCTGGCTGCTCTCCGCTCCCTCAATACAGTTAGCACAGAGAAAAGGACACCAACCACTGTGACCAAAACACCATGAGACTGTGCTGGGCTCTTCTTTTCTCCCTCAGTGGTCATAGAATGGAGATAGGGATGCTCACCAACTGCTGGATGAAGATGAATGCCTATTGAGGTCAGAGAGATTAGAGCAGTGGTTCTCAACCTGTGGGTCCCCGGGTATTTTGGCCTACAACTCCCAGAAATCCCACCTGTTAGGATTTCTGGGAGTTAAAGACCAAAACATCTGGGGACCCACAGGTTGAGAACCACAGGATTAGAGCTAAGACAACAGGGTTGCCAATTAAGGACTTGCTTCTCCTGCCAACTCAGAGATAAGGAGATCAGGTGCAAAAGAAATGATTTCATGGGAGAGATTTTTGGGTTTTAAAAGTGGTTCACATTGATACAATCGTTGTGAGAGAAAGTTCAAACCTCTCAGTGTCAAGGGCCTTGTAATTCATGCAACCAAATGGACAAGCTGTTTCTGTGTTCTGATCCTGCGAGGCATAGTTTTGGATTTATGTACCTTGTCTTTGAATGGCATCGTTTTGCCTGCTTAGGATTTATGTACGTTGTCGTTGCATATCTTACTGGATTTGTTTGAAGACTTTCTTTGAAGGAATTTTTGGACTTTTGGCTGTTACTGACATAACCTTTTGAACTTTGATTCCTTTTTTATATTTGCTTGCTTTTCATATATCCAAATTTTATTATTCTCTGCTTTTAATAAACTCTTACATTGGATTATCTGGACAGTGTGTGGTTTGTGGTGGGAAAAGGCTTCAGGGCCCAAGCGCAACAGCATCCTTACAGAATCACAATCTGGAAGCGTTTCGTGCCTCCTCCTCCAGCCACCCAAAACAATTCAAAGACACTTAGCTCTGAGACGATGCAACAATTTCCTAGCAATTTCCTAGCAACCTCCGCTTGACAAGTCCTTGTCGAACGAACGCTCCCCTTCACAGTTCATACATATCAACAAGTGTACAAATTAGGATGATTAGAGGTTGCAAATTGTTGGTGATTGGGGCTAATCGCTTGATGAGAACTTTTTAGACAACTCAATCAGCTGGGTGGCTTCTCCGGATTTAATTAATTGAAGCCGGCAACGCGTATATATGTATATCCAAGGGGCTCCATCGATCTCAAGAGCGTGACAGCGAGGAAACCTTGGGGGTGTTTTGATCTCAAAGTGATGGAATGATCCAATGCAGGGACTGGATGGGTTGCCCCAGAGTCTGATTATAGGGTTTGGTCCCAAATAATTGCCATGACTGGGGCCACAAAATCCAGCCATGAACACTGGGATAGACAGCCGTGAGTTACATGGTTTCAGACAAATTTCCATTTAATAGGACATTTATTAAGCACTAGCTGTCCCCTGCTACACATTGTGTGTATATATGTGTATATGCGCCCGTACATTAGGAAGTCTGACTTGGCCATGTTGGTTCACACTCTGGTTTCACACCGTATAGACTACTGCAATGCTTTCTACGTGGGTTGCCTCTGAAGACTGCCTGGAAGCTGCAAGTAGTCCAACATTCAGCAGCGTCCCAGAAGGATACCATGATTGATGGTATTAAAAGCCGCTGAGATGTCCAAGAGAACCAATAGGGTCACACTCCGCCTGTCCAGCTCCCTGCAGAGATCATCCACCAAGGAGACCAAAGCCGTCTCGATGCCATGGCCAGGCCTGAAGCCAGACTGTGACTGGTCCAGGTAGTTGATGTCATCAAGGAAGCCCTGGAGCTGAGCAGCAACCACCCGCTCCAACACCTTGGCCAGAAAAGGGAGGTTTGAGATTGGTCTATAGTTATTCAAAATCATGGAATCAAGGGAAGTCTTTTTCAGGAGTGGTCTAACCACAGCCTGTTTTAAGCCTGATGGAAAAATTCCTTGCTCCAACGATGTGTTAATGATTAACATAAACTAATCAATCAAACCATCCTTGGACGATTTAATTAGCCAAGATGGCCAAGAGTCCAGAGCCAATGTAGTCGCTCTCACTGCCCCAAGGGCCACCTCCACGTCCTCAGGACAAACAAGTTGGAAGGAATCCCACAAAACAGGACAAGCAGATGCCTTGGTCACCTCCCTTGGAACTGCGATCAAACTGGAGTCCAGCTCACGACGTATCTGAGCAACTTTGTCTGCAAAGTGCTGCGCAAATTCGCAGCACCGAGTTTTCAGATTGTCGAAGGTCTCCTCCACCTCAGGGGGGTGAAGAAGTTCCCCAACGACCCGGAACAACTCTGAAGATCTATTAGATGCAGACACTATACAGGCAGTCGTGAAGGTCTCCCTGGCTACGCGTATATTATTATTACTACTATTATTAAACTTTATTTGTACCCCGCTAGCATCTCCCGAAGGACTCGATGAGGCTTACAAAGGCTAAGGCCTCAACACAACAACAACAGACAATAACAATACAATGCAAAGCAAATTAAAAACATAAGCAATAACAAAAACAAAACATTACACTATTACGCAATAAAACCAGGGCCGGGCCAATGAAGGGTACAGGTTAAAAAGTGCTGGGTGTGAGAGGTGATATGTTGGGATTCTGGGCAAGTGCAATGTGCAGAGAGTCTTAAGCTCTAATAAAGTGCTTCTGGGACGTAGTGCTGGAGGTTATCCTATTCTGGAAAGGCACATCGGAATAGCCAGGTCTTCAAGTTCTTCCTAAAGACTGCCAACGTGGGTGCTAGTCTAATGTCTTTGGGGAGGGTGTTCCAAAGTCGGGGGGCAACCACAGAGAAGGCCCTGTCCCTCGTCCCCACCAAACGAGCCTGCGACGCAGGTGGAATCGTGAGCAGGGCCTCTCCGGATGAACGGAGGGAGCGCGTGGGTTCATATACGGAGATGCGGTCACGCAGGTAGGCGGGTCCCAAACCGCTTAGGGCTTTGTAGGTAAGCACCTGCACCTTGAATTGGGCTCGGTAGGTAAACGGCAGCCAGTGGAGCTCCTTAAACAGGAGGGTTGACCTCTCTCTGTAAGGAGCGCCAGTTAACATCCTGGCCGCCGCCCGTTGAACCAGTTGGAATTTCCGAGCCGTTTTCAAGGGCAGGCACGCGTCCAGCACTCGAGGGGCTTCCTTGGAGTTAGGTGGAAAAGAGTAGTAGAGTTATGTGTCTGGAGATAGAGATGGCACCCAACTCCAAAACTCCGGATGACCTCTCCCAGCGGTTTCATGTAGATGTTAAAAAGCATGGGAGACAGAATGGAGCCTTGCAGGACCCCACAGATCAAGGGCCAGGGGTCCGAGCAGGCGTCTCCCAGCTTCACCATCTGGGATCATCCCTCCAGGAAGGATCGGAGCCACGACAGAACCGTGCCCCCGAGACCCATCCCAGAGAGATGACCCAGAAGGATACCATGATCGATGATGATATCTCTACATATTGAACATTGATGGAGCAAGCTTCAGAGAGGCAGTAAGAGCACCTAAAGCTTTGGAGAGCTTCCGTTCAACCATTTCAAAGCTCCCTACTTGGGCAGTGATGGCACAATCGTCAACATAGATGAAACTTTCTGTCCCTTCCGGAAGTGGTTGATCATTTGTGTAAATGCTGAACATTGATGGAACAAGCTTCAGAGAATTCATTGTTGAAGTCTTTCATGGCCAGAATCACTAGGTTGTTATAGGTTTTTTCAGGCTATATGGCAATAACCTAGAGGCATTATCTCCTGAGGATACTTGCCATAGATGCAGGTGAAACTTCAGGAGAGAATGCCTCTAGATCAGTGTTTCTCAACCTTCCTAATGCCACGACCCCTTAATACAGTTCCTCATCTTGTGGTGACCCCCAACTATAGCATTATTTTTGTTGCTACTTCATAACTGTCATTTTGCTACTGTTATGAATTGTATTGTAAATATCCAATATTCAGGATGTATTCACTGGACCAAATTTGGCACAAATACCCAATATGCCCAAATTTGAATACCGGTGGGGTTGGGTGGGTTGATTTTGTCATTTGGGAGTTACAGTTGATGGGATTTATAGTTCACCTCCAATCGAAGAGTATTCTGAACTCCACCAGCAATGGAATTGAACCAAACTTGGCACACTGAACTCCCGTGACCAACAGAAAATACTGGGAGGGTTTGGTGGGCATTGACCTTGAATTTGGAGTTGTAGTTCACCTACATCCAGAGAGCACTGTGGACTCAAACAACGATGGATCTGAACCAAACTTGGCATGAATATTCAGTTTGCCCAAATGTGAACACTGGTGGAATTTGAGGAAAATAGATCTTGACATTTGGGAGTTGTAGTTGCTGGGATTTATAGTTCACCTACAATCAAAGAATATTCTGAACCTCACCAATGATAGAATTGGGCCAAACTTCCACCACAGATCCCCCATAATCAACAGAAAGTGCAGTGTTTTCTGGTGGTCTTTGGCAACCTCTCTGACACCCCCTTGTGACCCCCCCCCCAGGGTCCCGACCCCCAGGTTGAGAAACACTGCTCTACAACATGGCCATATAGCCTGAAAAAAACTACAACAACCCAAGCTTCAGAGAGCTTCTGTTCAACCATTTCAAAGCTCCCTGCTGGAGTGGTGATGGCATGATCGTCAGTATAGATGAAACCCTCCTCTATTGTCTAAAGTTTCCATCCAGCCCCCTACAACACTTTCCTATTGGCCAGTGGGTGCCACAGTCCCACCTCTGTGGGGAATCCTGCCTCAGATGTTCATGACGTCAGCAGTGCTTAGCCAATCACAGTGAAGCCGGGTCCAGCTGGGCATGTGGGGATTTCAAAGGAATGCAGTGTATAAAAATGTCTGTTTTCCAATGTTATGGTATCTCAGCTTACTTTGGCGGATTACCGTGGCATCACTTCAGCTGATTTCAATAAACACCTCAACTTGGTGAGATTTATTTTGGAATATTGGGCTTCTTTGTCTCGCCAGGCACACGGACCTACGGGGCGGTCTGTCGCCGGTACCAGTAACCACATATCAGGACTCGGTATCCGCACTTCGGGTTTCACTATTCGTGGCTTGGATCTCACTATCCGTGGCTGTTTTAGATTGTTGTATTTCACCTTTTGCTTATGGAATGTGGACCCCAAGAATTTGAACTCAGTTGAATTTGGCCTCCAGCGGGGTCTTCCACGTATGTTCTTCCCTGTGGCCGTTGTTCAACAATCTTCTCCTTTCCCCCTCCTGTCTCTCGCACAGGCACAGCCAGCTACTTAGTGGCAATGGTTTCCAATTAAAAACCTATTGAGAAACAATGCACTCCTTTGAGCTTCATTAAGTTTGGCGAGTTGATTCCCTGCCGGTGCACAACGGAGCCATCCAGCTCAATGACAAGCAATTCAATTACAACCCGGGTTGGTCAGTAGACTTTTGTTCCAAAAATCGCAGGCCTCGTGAAGCTCGGTCGGCATTAACCTTCATCAACGAGACTCAAATAAACGTAATCGACAATCACGCTATTCCGTAAGTACAAGAGACCCGTTCTCATGAACCTATTGTAAAAACACGCCTGAATTTAAATGTAATGTTGAGCCCCAACCTTAGATTAGGATAGGTATAGATCGATTGATTTGGACCCTACTCCCTTAATTCAATCCTGTAATAGCATAATGGCATAATAATTGTGCAATCTCACTATAGCGCAATAACACAATAGTGGTTTTTGCTTTCTATAATGAGCCTCATCCTACATATATCTCTTAGGTTATGATAGGTATCGATAGATTGATTTTGACCCCYCTCTCTTAATTCAATTCTGTAATAGCATAATGGCATAATAATTGTGCAATCTCGCTATAGCGCAYTAACACAATATTGGTTTTTGCTTTCTATAATGAGCCTCATCCTACATATATCTCTTAGGTTATGATAGGTATCGACTGATTGATTTTGACCCCACTCTCTTAATTCAATCCTGTAATAGCATAATGGCATAATAATATAATAGTGTAATGTGCAATCTCGCTATAGCGCAAAACACAATATTGGGTTTTGCTTCCTATGGCTCATAATGAGCCTCATCCTACATATACCTCTTGGTTAATTGATTTGATTGATTGATTGATTGATTTTGGTCCACTCTCTTAAAGCAATACTCTAATAGTGTAATTGTGTATGATAACGTAATAGTGTAATAGCATAATAGCAAAATAATGCAATAGCGTTTTTTTGTTCCTACAGTACATGATCTCTTAGGTTATGATTGATTTTGATCCACTCTCTTAAAGCAATACTGTAATAACATAATGGCATAATAGTATAGTAGTATAATTGTGAAATCTCGCTATTGCGCAATAACACAATATTGGTTTTTGCTTCCTATGGTTCATAATGAGCCCCATCCTAGATATATCTCCTCACAGATTGATTGATTGATTGATTGATTTTGATCCACTCTCTTAATGCAATCCTGTAATAGCGTAATTATGTAATAGTATAGTACTGTAATTGTACAATCTCACTATAGCGCAATAACACAATATTGGTTTTTGCTTTCTATGGTTCATAATGAGCCTCATCCTACATATATCTCTTAGGTTATGATAGGTATCCATTGATTGATTTTGATCCACTCTCTTAAGGCAACACTGTAATAGCGTAATTGTGTATGATAGCATAATAGTGTAATAGCATAATAGCAAAATAATGCAATAGCGCTCCTTCAGTACATGATGTCTTAGTTTATTATAGGTATCAATTGATTGATAGTGTAATAGCATAATAGCATTGATTTTGATCCACTCTCTTAAAGTAATACTGTAATGGCATAATTGTGTAATAGTATGATAGCGTAATAGTGTAATAGCATAATAGCAAAATAATGCAATAGCGCTTTTTCTTGTTTCCTACAGTACATGATCTCTTAGGTTATGATAGGTATCAATTGATTGATTTTGATCCACTCTCTTAAAGCAATACTGTAATGGCGTAATTGTGTAATAGTACGATAGTGTAATAGTGTAATAGCATAATAGCGAAATAATACAATACCGTACTTTTTTGCTTCCTACAGTACATGACTATTTTGACCTGTTACATAACAGCAAAGCTAACTTGTTCGGGCTAACGATCCAGAAATAATTAGCAAAATAGTACATTAAGGTTTGAGAAAGCAACTACCTAGCAGCAGATTAAAGACCCGTGAAAACAAGAAAGAAAGAACATGTAACATACGCATCCTACGCAGCCAGTCGGGTTTTGAAAAGTCCAAGGAAAGAGGAGATGATATTAAACATGATGTTGAAATTTGAAAATTATGTTATGCAACATGTTGGGAGGAAAACTTTCATCAGAATGTTGCCATGGAGATATAAATTTGAACAGATTTGTTGAGCAACTTGGAACTTGACGGAGAAATGAAGTAATGTTATATGGGCAACATGAGCTTCGTTTCAGAAGTGTGACTTTGTCAGAAGTTGTTGAGGTTGTTTAAGGCTAGTTACAGAACACAAAGCCCAGAAATTTGGCTGATAAGCTAGTGACTATCACTATTGCTGCTGGTTCCTCCATCCATTCCAACGGCCACTATACGGACCTCTCCATCCAACCTCTGTTGAAGGACTCCTAAAGACTGAGATGACTACAGCTCATGCATTGAGAAAGATCTCCATCTAAACTTTGTTGGAAGATCTCAAAAGATGGAGATAGCATTGGGAAAAACCTCCATCCAACTTCTATTGGAAGACCTCCAAAACTGCTATCTCTACAGCTCATGCATTGGATAAAGATCTCCATCCAACCCTTATTGGAAGACCTCCAAAGATGGAGATAGCATTGGGAAAAACCTCCATCCAACCTCTATTGGAAGACCTCCAAAGACTGCTGTGCCTACAGCTCATGCATTGGATAAAGTTCTCAATCCAACCCTTATTGGAAGACATTCAAAAATGGAGACAGCATTGAGAAAGACCTCTGTTGAAAGTCTTTCAAAGATGGAGATGCCTAAAGCCCATACATTGAAAAAGAGCTCCATCCAACTTTTGTTAAAAGACCTCCAAAGATGGAGATAGCATTGGGAAAGATCTCCATCCAAGCTCTGTTTGAAGATTTCCAAAGACTGAGATGCCTGCAGCCCATACATTGAGCCAATCATTGTTGGAACATCTCCAAAGATGGACTTAGCATTGAGAAAGGTCTCCATTCAAACTCTATTGAAAGACTTCCAAAGACTGCTATGCCTACAGCCCATGCATTGGATAATGATCTCCATCCAACCCTTATTGGAAGACCTCCAAAGATGGAGGTAGCATTGAGAAAGGCCTCCATCCAACCTCTGTTCCAAGACCTTCAAAGATGGAGATAACATTGAGAAAGATCTCCATCCAACCTCTGTTGGAAGACTTTCAGAAATCACTATGCCTACAGCCCATGCCTTGGATAAAGATCCCCATCCAACTCTTATTGGAAGACCTCCAAAAATGGTGATAGCATTGAGAAAGACCTCCATTCAACCTCTGTTGAAAGTCTTTCAAAGATGGAGATGACTACAGCCCATACATTGAAAAAGAGCTCCATCCAACCTTTGTTAGAAGACCTCCAAAGATGGAGATAGCATTGGGAAAGATCTCCATTCAACCTCTGTTGAAAGTCTTCCAAGGATGGAGATGCCTAAAGCCCATTCATTGAGAAAGGTCTACATCCAACATTTGTTAGAAGACCTCCAAAGATGGAGATAGCATTGGGAAAGATCTCCATTCAACCTTTGTTGAAAGACTTCCAAAGATGGCGATGCCTGCAGCCTATTCATTGAGAAAGATCAACATCCAACATTTGTTAGAAGACTTCCAAAGATGGAAATAGCATTGAGAAATATCTCCATCCAACCTCTGTTCCAAGACCTTCAAAGATGGAGATAGCATTGAGAAAGATCTCCATTCAACCTTTGTTGAAAGACTTCCAAAGACTGAGATGGCTACGGCCCATACATTGAAAAAGAGCTCCGTCCAACCTTTGTTAGAAGACCTCCAAAGATGGAGATAGCATTGGGAAAGATCTCCATCCAAACCCTATTGGAAGACTTCCAAAGATGGCGATGCCTACAGCCTGTTCATTGAGAAAGATCAACATCCAACATTTGTTAGAAGACTTCCAAAGATGGAAATAGCATTGAGAAATATCTCCATCCAACCTCTGTTCCAAGACCTTCAAAGATGGAGATTGTATTGAGAAAGATCTCCTTTCAACCTCTGAGATGCCTACACCCCTTATATTGAAAAAAAGCTCCATCCAAGCTTTGTTAAAAGACCTCCAAATATGGAGATAGCGTTGAGAAAGATTTCTATCCAAGCTCTATTGGAAAATTTCCAAAGACTGCTGTGCCTACAGCTCATGCATTTGATAAAGATCTCCATCCAACCCTTACTGAAAGACCACCGAAGATGGAGATAACATTGAGAAAGACTTCTCTTCAACCTCTATTGAAAGTCTTCCAAAGATGGAGATCTCTGGAAGCTGACTCATTGTGAAAGATCTACATCCAACATTTGTTAGAAGACTTCCAAAGATGGAGATAGCATTGAGAAAGATCTCAATCCAACCTCTTTCTGACTATCTCCAAAAATGGAAATGTCTACATCTTATGAATTGAGGAAGATTTCCACACAACCTCTGTTGGAAGATCTCCAAAGATCAGGATGGCTACACCTCATGCACTGAGCCTGATGCCAAGGCAAAGAAACGATTCCAGATCATTCCAGGTCCTCTGATTGCTTTAGGAACATCTTATCTCCAACACCTCCTACAAGTCCAGAGTCGGAGGAGGGACAGCTGGAGAACTATAGAATTGCCATGGTTACAAGCTCTTTTCCTGGGCAGCAACAGAGAGAAAAAGACACCAGCTGCCCATTTATCTGCTGCTCTCGAAAATACAGCAATGTGGGCAGAAGAGAGAGCCATTGCCTGTCCGGATTTGGTTTAGGGAGGATCTGCATGATCAAATGGATGCAGTTTGAGCCCATTTGAGCCACCATGGCTCCATGCTATGGAGTCATGGTAGTTGTAGTTTGGATTCTTGCGATGATTTTCCCAGCGGAGGTTAGAAGGGAGATACCTCGATAGTTTCCACAGTCTGTTCTTTTCCCTTTTCTGAAAAGGATGATGGTGGTGGCATCCTTGAAATCTCCTGGAATTTTCTCAGTTATTCACACTTTTTCTATGAGCTGGTGGAGTTGTTGCGTTAGCTCAGTTCCTCCCTCTTAAAAGATTTCAGCAGGGATCCCATCAGGTCCACTGGCTTTGTTATTTTTTTGTTGGCTGATGGCATTGCTGACTTCCTCCAAACTAGGTAGTGCTGCAAGCTCATCCCTGGTTTTGTTGCAACTCAGGGTAGTTTCACTTTGCTCCCAAACACCACCACACCAGGGCTGTAGGTTTTGTAGTTTATTGAAGAAAAAAGCAAAGTCAAAATATAGAATAAGAAATGCAAAAGTTCCATAAGCAGGACAGAGGCTTAAATGCAAAAAACACAGTTTCCAGGATCGAAAGGCAAAAACATGAAGCATAATCCTTTAGGCAATGATCAAACAAGAGTCCATGGTAAAACAATGAAACACGAGACCCAAAATTCCAGATACAGGAAACCAAAAGCGTGTTGCTTAAAGCCAAGGTTAATCCATAGAACTTTGCATGGAAAGAGCCACGTTGAATTGACAATTCCCGTTTGTCATCCAGAAGGCTAAATACCCTTTGCAATCATGAATGCATTGCGATTACCCTTGGCCGACTTGGCTTCTCGCTTACCAGCTAAGCAAGAGCTCCTCCGGACCCTTAATTCTAAGCGTTCTTGCCTGCTCATTATTTCACTATCTTCTAGGCTCTCTTTATCTTGGTCCAGCTGGACTAGATCACCGTGGGAAGGCTGGGGAGGCGAAGACAACTCCACCTGGCCGTTATCTATCCCACTGGCATTCTTTTCCCCTGAAAACTGACTTGATGTTTCCCCTGCTGCACTGTCTGAGGCAGGCACCACAGAAATCTGAATCCCATCATCCTCTTCATCAGGGAACTCTGGCTCACAAGACCCACAGGGTTCAGTTTCTGACTCAGAATAAAACTGAGTCACAACAGGTTTGTTGTTGCGGGAATTGTAGTTTGCTGAGGCACTGGCCGTCTTTGGTAGAGAAAGGTAGAGAGCTCGTAAACTACAACTCCCAGGATTCCATAACGTCAAGCCAAGGCAACAAAGCGGTGTCTGAAGCTTGCTTCCAATTCATATTATTGAGCAAAGAATGCAGGCAAACACACACATCATCGATCAGCGTTAGAGCGCCTGTCATAAGCAATTTGAACTATATTTCACTCTGTCACTAGCGTGTTTTTTTTTATTTTGCAGACAAACTCTTCCTTCATGAGAACAACACAAAGTGCTTTCGAACAACCTTAATGGTGATGCATAAGCTCTTCACTATGCGCCGTTTATTGAACGCTGTGGAATGCTGCACTGGCCGCTGTGGCTGTCTGGATGAGGACGAAGAAGCTGAGGATTAATCCCGACAAGACAAGAGGTCCTCTTGGTCGATCGTAAAGCAGATCGGGGTATAGGGTGGCAACCTGAGTTGGACGGGGTTGCACTCCCCCTGAAGTCACAGGTCCGCAGTCTGGGCATCCTCCTGGACTCATCACTTACGCTTGAAGCTCAGGCGTCGGCGGTGACCGGGAGGGCCTTTGCACAACTAAGACTCGTGTGCCAACTGCGACCGTACCTCGTGAAGGCGTATCTGGCCAGGGTGGTCCATGCCTTAGTCACCTCCAGATTGGACTACTGTAATGCATTCTACGTGGGGCTACCCTTGAAAACGGCCCGGAAATTTCAGCTTGTCCAACGGGCAGCGGCCAGGTTGTTAACTGGTGCTCCTTACAGAGAGGTCAACCCTCGTGTTTAAGGAGCTCCTGTAGCTCCCTTGAATGTTTGGGAGCCTTTAAGGTAGACCTCTAGTGTTCTTTACTCCAGTAAGTATACGAACCTACACGAACCCAGTACGACCCCACACAATCTCTTCGTTCCTCTGGAGAGGCCCTGCTCATGATCCTACCTCCATCGCAAAGGCGATTGGTGGACACGAGGGATAGGGCCTTCTCGATGGTGGCCCCTCGACTCTGGAATTCGCTCCCCAAGGACATTAGACATGCCCCAACTCTGGCAGTCTTTAAGAGGAGCCTGAAAACATGGTTGTTCCAGTGTGTCTTCCCAGAATAAGGAAACCCTAAGCAACATGTCCCTAATCGCACTTTACTAATGATCTAGGATTGTCTGCTCGCTCCATCTCTCTCCAAATACCTATCCTAGTTATATGTCACCTTGTCATGCCCAGTATTTTAAAATTTTAATTATTACATTTGGCCCTGCCATAGGTTTTTAATGCGTCGTGGTGTTATTATTACTGTTTATTGCTTTGTTTATGAGTTATTATTATTATTATTATTATTATTATTATTATTATTATTATTAACTTTCATTTGTACCCCACTAGCATCTCCCGAAGGACTCGGTGCAGCTTACAAAGGCCAAGGCCTCAAAACATAGCATAAACAATACACAACTGAAAGCAAATCAAAAACAATTAAAGCAATATTAAAACAACAAAACGATAAAAGCAATACACCAAAACACAGTAAAAACTGGGGCCGGGCCAAAGTAATGGGTACAGATTAAAAGTGCTGATGTGACAGGTGGTATGTCGGATTTCAGGGCAAGTGCAGTGTGCCCGCAATCTTAAGTTCTACTAAAGTGCTTCTGGGACTTGTTGTTGGAGTTTTCCTATTCTGGAAAGGCGCATCGGAACAGCCAGGTCTTCAAGTTCTTCCTGAAGACTGCCAACCTAGGGGCCTGTCTAATATCTTTGGGGGGGTGTTCCAGAGTCGGGGGGCCACCACAGAAAAGGCTCTGTCTAGCGTCCCCACCAGACGCGCCTGCGACGCAGGCGGAATCGCGAGCAGAGCCTCTCCAGATGAACGAAGCAAGTGCGTGGGTTCAGAAACGGAGATGCAGTCACGCAGGTAGACTGGTCCCAAACCGTTTTTGTAGGTAAGCACCTGCACCTTGAATTGGGCTTGGAAAATAAATGGCAGCCAATGGAGCTCCTTGAACAGGAGGGTTGACCTCTCTCTGTAAGGAGCACCAGTTAACATCCTGGCCGCCCGCTGGACCAGTTGGAATTTCCGAGCCGTTTTCAAGGGCAGCCCCACGTAGAGCGCATTACAGTAGTCCAATCTAGAGGTGACCAAGGCATGGACCACCCCGGCCAGATCAGCTTTCAAGGTATGGTCGCAGTTGGCACACGAGTCTCAATTGTGCAAAAGCCCTCCCGGACACCGCCGACGCCTGAGCCTCAAGCGTAAGCGATGAATCCAAGAGGACTCCCAAACTGCAGACCTGTGGCTTCAGGGGGAGTGTAACCCCGTCCAGCACAGGTTGCCACCCTATACCCCGGTCAGGTTTACGATCGACCAGGAGGACCTCTGTCTTGTCGGGATTGATCTTCAGCTTGCTCCTCCTCATCCAGATCTTATTGTTGTATTGTTGTTGTTGTTTTATTGATGTATTTGGGCTCGGCCTCTTGTAAGCCGCACTGAGTCCTCCGGGAGATAGTAGCGGGGTATAAATAAAGGATTATTATTATTATTATTATTATTATTATTATTATTATTAAGATTTGTACCAAGATACACATCAAGGATAGTTTCGTCACTCCATCCATTGTGGTGGATGGCACTTGGCAACCCATTTGCCATCCCCATGTTTCACCCTCTCCGAGCAAGAAGACGACCAACACAACCCACACTTGCTACCAGATGGATATGATCTCCCAGCGCAAGCTTTGAAGCCAGAACAACTCCAGGCCAAAGAGAAGCAAACTATCATCCTCCACCCAGCCATGCTTGCTAAGTAGCTTCAGGAAACGCTCCAAATAAAACGGGATGCGTTCCATCTTCGATTCATTCGGCGGATCAAAACATTCCCCCATCTTTCACTATTTAAATCCCAGCCGATGCCAAGAGCCCCTGTGCAATCTATATATATAAAAATGCTCATGTCGTAATGAGTGGCTTAAAAACAAAAGAACCAATGAATGAAACCACACCAAATTTGGCAACAAAACATCTCATAACACAAGGAGTGACCATCACTCAAAATATTATGATTTTGTCACTTGGGAGTTGTAGTTGCTGGGATTTATAGTTCACCTACAATCAAAGAGCATTCTGAACTCCACCAACGATGGAATTGAACCAAACTTGGCACACAGGACTCCCATGATAAACAGAAAATACTGGAAGGGTTTGGTGGGCATTGACCTTGAGTTTGGGAGTTGTAGTTCACCTACATCCAGAGAGCACTGTGGACTCAAACAATGATGGATCTGGAGCAAACTTGGCACAAGCACTCAATACGCCCAAATATGAACACAGATGGAGTTTGGGGAAATAGACCTTGACATTTGGGAGTTGTAGTCACTGGGATTTATAGTTCACCTACAATCAAAGAGCATTCTGAACCCCAACGACGACAGAATTGGGCCAAACTTCCCACACAGAACCCACATAACCAACAGAAAATACTCAAGGCCACCCAGTACAACTCCCTTCACCAGGGGGGAAAAACGTAATCAAAGCTCTCCAAAGAGCCATCCAGCCATAGATAGATAGAATAGATAGATAGATAGATAGATAGATAGATATGATTCATACACACACAGATATAGTATCTAGATTTGAAAGGGACCCTTAAAGAAGGGCAATGATATCTTGCATGTTCCAGGGTGGGCAAACCAGACACTCTCCACATCAACACTGACAAAGAAACAGCAAGAAATACTGTTTACCCACAAGCATAAAGAAATTACATATATTAGAAACCAACACTTTCTCATTACTTTATTTTCCAGATCAACAGACTGGGCCACAGCAACGTGTGGCAGGGGACAGCTAGTTACAAATGGAAAAGGTTGGCCTCAATGCCATAAAGTTGGACATTAAAGTGCGACGTCGCAATTGCGCAGTCCGGACTTGTTCATAAATTGCCTCTTCATTGCCCTTTTCTGAACCCGTTCCAACTTGTCGATATCCTTCCGAAAAGGAGCGTCAGATAATGCAGAATCGAATGGGGTGGCTGCTTCCCTTTACTCGGAAATGACGGCCAAAATAGCATTTGTCTTCGTTGTTGCGGCATCACGCTGGCAGCAATAATCTTGGTGGGATAGGCCTTTCAGTGCAAACTCTTCCCCGTTCTGATTTCGTTGTCTTTTCAGGTGTCCTCTTTCGCCAATCAATCCGAACGCGGAGAGTTTGGGTTGGTGGAATTGCCCATCGAGAGGCTCCGAAATGGGTCCTGGACGAGAGCCATGCTCTTTCCCCCTGAAATGAGAAATCTCTCCTGGACTCCTGCGGTATTATGGCCATCTCTCCCCCAGGCAGGGAATCGCACTTCATAAATGTTAATAGCTTATCTCGGCGAGGACTACGGGAGGCCGATTGGGCAAGGAACTTATGTGGTCGATGGATGGTCATCCGGTGCATAAATTACACTTGGTGACCTTCATGCTTTTAATTGTGTTTTTTCTCTGAGAGGGAGGGAGGGAGGGAGGGAGGGAAGGGAAGAGGAAAGGGAGGGAAAAGAAGTATGGGGAGGGAAGAGAACGAGGGAGGAGAAAGGGAGGAAAAAAGAGGGGGAAAAGAAAAGGGAAGGAAAGAGGAAGAGGAGAAGAAAAGGAGAGAAAAGGAAGGAAAGAGGGGAGGGAAAAGAAGTAAAGGGAAGGAGGAAGGAGAAAGGGGAGGAAAGAAAGGGGAAACAAGAAAGGAGTAGGAAAGAAGGGAGGGAGGGAGGAGGAGGGAGAAGGAAGGAAAGGGAAAGGGAGGGGAAGAGGGAAGAGAAGGGAAGGGAAGAAAAGTATGGGGAGGGAAGGGAGTGAGGGAGGAGAAAGGGAGGAAAGAAAGGAGGGAAAAAGAGAAGGGGGAAAGAGGAGGGAAAGAAAAGGATGAAAGGGAAGGAAAGAGGGGAGGGAAAAGAAGTAAAGGGAAGGGAGGGAGGAGAAAGGGGAGGAAAAGAAATGGGGGAAACAAGAAAGGAGTAGGAAGGAAGGGAGGAAGGGAGGGAGGGAGGGACGGAGGGAGAAAGGAAGGAAGGAAGGAAAGGGAAAGGGAAGGGAAGAGGGAAGAGAAGAGGGAAGGGACAGAAAAGTATGGGGAGGGAAGGGAGTGAGGGAGGAGAAAGGGGAGGAAAAGAAAGGAGGGTAGGAAAAGAAGAAAGGGGAAGGAAGGAAGGAAGGAAGGAAGGAAGGAAGGAAGGAAGGAAAAGGAAGGGAAAAGAAGAAAGGAGAGGGGAAAAGAAAGGAAGGAAAGAGGAGAGGAAAAGGAAGGAAGGAAGGAAGGAAGGAAGGAAGGAAGGTAAGAGGGAGGGAAAGAAAAAGGGGGAAGGAAGGAAAGTTAGAAAAGGAAGGAAGGAGAGAAGGAAAGGAAAAAGGGAAAGAAGGAAGGAAAGAGGAAGTGAAGGAAGGGGGGAAGATGTAGAGAAAGAGGGAAGGAAAGAAGGAAAGAGAGTGAAGAAAGAGGAAGAGGAAAGAAGAGGAAGAGCAGGAGGAAGAGGAAGGAGGAGGTGGAGGAAGAACAGGAGGAAGAGAAAAGGAAAGAGAAGGGAAAAGAAGAAAGGGGAGAGAGAGAAGGAAGGAAGGAAGGAAGGAAGGAAGGAAGGAAGGAAGGAAGGAAGGAAGGAAGGAAGGAGAAAGGGGAGAGGAAGAAGAAAGGGAAGGAAAAGAAATAGGGGAGGGAAAAGGAAAGAAGGAAGGAGGGCGGCAAGGAAGGAGAGGAAAAAGGGGAGGAGGAGGAGAAGGAAAAGGAAGGAACAGATGTCAAACTGCATTCATTCAACAGTAAAGATGCAGCCTTAGTTCACCGGGTGGAAGAGCTCCAACCTTAACTCCACTTCTATATACAGTATTAGAGACCCTTTGGCCCTTGGAACAACCCGCCACTGGAAAGAGGAACTTTATGAAATCCAGTGCGACCCCTGTGCTGAATAATGCTATGCCCTCCCCTCATCTCACACCAACCGCTTGTGTCAAAGGACTCATCTCCAAATTGCAGCGATCGGCGGCATTAAAAATAAAAAGTCCAATAACTCCCCCACTGTCATCCCATCAAATTGTAATTAAAATGAAACCATTAAGCCATCACAATGGGGATCAGGAAGAGATTTGTGAAGGGTTGATGATGATTTTCATAATTGTCAAAAGAGAGAGTACATCAACATCACTGGGAACAAGGACTTAACCCCGAGGCATGGATTTTCATAAGCAACGGAGCTCGCATTGCGTTCCTGTTGATGTTTTCCGGGGCTCTTGGCTCTTTAGCTGAAACATCACAAACTCAGTTTTTGGCATTCGGCAAGAGTGTAACTCTTGGCCCTTTAGTTGAAAACTTCCTGTTTGGTGCAGCAATCCATTTCCATTGGTTTGTGTTGACAGCAGCTGTGTAATTGATGATGAGGTGCATCTTTATTACTCCTAGCCTCATTTGTGACATCACGAACTCTGTTTTTGGCATCCTGCAAGAGTGTAACTCTTGGCTCTTTAGTTGAAAACTTCCTGTTTGGTGCAGCAATCCACTTGGATTGGTTTGTGTTGATAGCAGTTGTGTAATTGATGATGAGCTGCATCTTTATTACTCCTAGCCTTATTTGTAACATCACAAACTCGATTTTTGGCATTCGGCAAGAGTGTAACTCTTGGCTCTTTAGTTGAAAACTTCCTGTTTGGTGCAGCAATCCATTTGCATTGGTTTGTGTTGACTACAGTTGTGTACTTGGTGATGAGCTGCATCTTTATTACTCCTAGCCTCATTTGTAACATCACAAACTCAGTTTTTGGCATTTGGCAACAGTGTAACTCTTGGCTCTTTAGTTGCAATCTTCCTATTTGGTGCAGCAATCCATTTCCATTGGTTTGTTTTGACAACAGTTGTGTAATTGATGATGAGCTGCATCTTTATTGCTTCTAGTGTCATTTGTAACATCACAAACTCAGTGTTCGGCATTCAACAAGAGCGTAACTCTTGGCTCTTTAGTTGAAACCTTCCTGTTTGTTTCAGCAATCCATTTCCATTGCTTTGTGTTGACAGCAGTTGTGTAATTGATGATGAGCTGCGTCTTTATTACTCCTAGCCTCATTTGTAACATCACAAACTCAGTGTTCGGCATACAACAAGAGTGTAACTCTTGGCTCTTTGGTTAAAACCTTCCTGCTTGGTGCAACAATCCATTTCCATTTGTTTGTGTTGACAGCAGTTGTGTAATTGATGATGAGCTGCATCTTTATTACTCCTAGTGTCCTTTGTAACATCACAAACTCGGTGTTCGGCATACAACAAGAGCGTAACTCTTGGCTCTTTAGTTGAAAACTTCCTGTTTGGTGCAGAAATCCATTTGAATTGGTTTATGTTGACAACAGTTGTGTAATTTATGATGAGCTGCATCTTTATTACTCCTAGCATCATTTGTAACATCACAAACTCAGTGTTCAACATTCGGCAAGAGCGTATCTCTTGACTCTTTAGTTAAAACCTTCCTGCTCAGTGCAACAATCCATTTTCATTGGTTTGTGTTGACAGCAGTTGTGTAATTAATGATGAGCTGCATCTTTATTACTCCCACCCTCATTTGTAACATCACAAATGCAATTTTTGGCATACAACAAGAGGGTAACTCTTGGCTCTTTAGTTAAAACCTTCCTGCTTGGTGCAACAATCCATTTCCATTGGTTTGTGTTCACAGGAGTTGTGTAAGTGATGATGAGCTGCATCTTTATTACTCCTAGCGTCATTTGTATCATCACAAACTCAGCGTTCGGCATACAACAAGAGCGTAACTCTTGGCTCTTTAGTTAAAACCTTCCTACTTGGTGCAGCAATCCCTTTCCATTGGTTTGTGTTCACAGCAGTTGTGTAATTGATGATGAACTGCATCTTTGTTACTCCTAGCCTCATTTGTAGCATCACAAACTTGGTTTTCGGCATACGACAAGAGTGTAACTCTTGGCTCTTTAGTTGAAACCTTCCTGTTTGTTTCAGCAATCCATTTCCATTGCTTTGTGTTGACAGCAGTTGTGTAATTAATGATGAGCTGCATCTTTATTACTCCTAGCGTCTGATGTTTCCTTCTTTTCTTTCACTCATTTGTAACATCACAAACTCAGTGTTCGACATTTGGCAAGAGTGTAACTCTTGGCTCTTTAGTTGAAAACTTCCTGTTTGTTGCAGCAATCCCTTTCCATTGGTTTGTGTTCACAGCAGTTGTGGAATTGATGATGAACTGCATCTTTATTACTCCTAGTGTCATTTGTAGCATTACAAACTCGGTTTTTGGCATTCGGCAAGAGCGTAACTCTTGGCTCTTTAGTTGAAAACTTCCTGCTTGTTGGTTTGACTTATATCCGCCCCAACCCCAAAAAAATGTCTATTCTTAGGTCTTTCTCCACTCCACTGCGTCCATACTCGGTGTTCTTTCCATGTTGCTTTTCTCTTGGCAGCAAAAGACACGCTAAAAGACTACTCCAGCTAATCGGTGTAAATATTTCACCGGGAATTAATTAAAGATGAAGGGCGCGTTGCCTGCTAAGAGGGGCGTTTGGGAATATGAATTATACACAGGGTCTCGGCACAGCCTTCCCTCTCACTCAAGGCTCTCCCGCTGTTTTGAAGCTCCTGGAGTGTTCGCCTGGTTCTTTTCTTATCTGATCTGCGATGCATCTTGTCTTCGGAAACACAATTTGCCCTCTCCTTTCCTGGGTTGCAAAATGGAATGAAAAGTGTGTCTTCTAAAACAACAACAACTTCTTCTTCTTCTTTTCTTTCGTGTTCTTCTTTTTGTTCTTCTTGTTGTTGTGTTTTTTCTCTTCTTCTCTTCCTCCTCTTTATTCCTTCTTCCTCCTGTTTCTTTTTCTCAATTTATTCCTTCTTCTCCTTCCTACTCCTCCTTTTCTTCCTATTCTTCTTCCTGGACTCCTCCTTCCTCTTCCTCCTCATCTTCCTCTTCTATTCCTCCTTCTCCTCCCTCTTCGTCCTCCTCTTCCTCTTCTTCTTTTTGTACTCTTTCTCCTCCTTCCCCTTCTTCTCCTCTTTTTCTTCCTCTTCCTCCACCTCCTCCTCCTCCTTCCTCTTCCTCCTCATATTCCTCTGCTTTTATTCCTCCTTCTCCTCTCTCTTCGTCCTCCTCTTCCTCTTCTTCTTCTTGTACTCTTTCTCCTTCTTCCTCTTCTTCTCCTTTTCTTCCTCTTCCTCCATCTCCTCCTTCCTCTTCTTCTTCTTGTACTTCTTCCTCTTATCTACCTTCTCCTCCTTTTCCCCTTCCTTCTACTTATTCTCCTCCTCCTCTTCCTTCTCTTCCTTTTTCTTACTCCTCCTCCTTGTTTTCCTCCTTCTCCTCCTTCCTCTTCTTATTCTCCCTCCTTCTCCTCCTCCTTCTCCTTATTGTACCCCTACTCCTCCTCTTCTTTCTTCTCCTTCTCTTCCTCTTCCTTCTTATTCTCCTCCTCTTCCTTCTCCTCCTTCTTCTCCTTTTTCTTACTCCTCCTCTTGTTGTCCTCCTACTTCTTGTCTTCCTCCTTCTCCTCCTTCCTCTTCTTATTCTCCCTCCTTCTCGTCCTCCTTCTTCTTATTGTACCCCTACTCCTCCTATTCCTTCTCCTCCTTCCCCTCCTTCCTCTTCCTCCTCTTTCTTCTTGTACTCCCCCTCCTTCTCTTCCTTCTTCTCCTTCTCTTCTTTTTCCTCCTCCTACTTCTTCTTCCTCTTCTACTTTTTCTCCTCTTCCTTCTCCTCTTCTTCCTTCTCCTCCTCCTCCTCTTCTCCTCCTTCTCCTTCTTCTTCTTCCTTCTCCTCCTCCTCCTCTTCTTCTTCCCCTTCCCTTTCCCTTCTTTTTCCTTATCCTCTTCCTTTTCCTCCTTTTTCTCCTTCCTCTTCTTGTACTCTTCCTCCTTCTCTTCCTCCTCCTTTTCCTCCTCCTTCCTTTTTCTTATCCTCCTCTCCTCCATCTTCTCCTTCCTCTTCTCCTCCTCTTCCTTCTCCTCCTTCTCCTTGCTATTTCTATTCTCCTTCTCTTTTTCCTCATCCTCTTCCTTCTCCTCCTTTTTCTCCTTCCCCTTCTTGTACTCTTCCTCCTCCTCCACCGGCTCCTCTTCCTCCTCCTTCCTTTTTCTTATCCTCCTCTCCTCCATCTTCTCCTTCCTCTTCTCCTCCTCTTCCTTCTCCTCCTTCTCCTTGCTATTTCTATTCTCCTTCTCTTTTTCCTTATCCTCTTCCTTCTCCTCCTTTTTCTCCTTCTCCTTCTTGTACTCTTCCTCCTCCTCCACCGGCTCCTCTTCCTCCTCCTTCCTTTTTCTTATCCTCCTCTCCTCCATCTTCTCCTTCCTCTTCTCCTCCTCTTCCTTCTCCTCCTTCTCCTTGCTATTTCTATTCTCCTTCTCTTTTTCCTCATCCTCTTCCTTCTCCTCCTTTTTCTCCTTCCCCTTCTTGTACTCTTCCTCCTCCTCCACCGGCTCCTCTTCCTCCTCCTTCCTTTTTCTTATCCTCCTCTCCTCCCCTCTTCCTCCTCCTCCTTCCTCTTCTCCTCCCCCTTCTCTTTCTTTTCTTCTTGGAGTGGCCTCGGAGTTTCTATTATGAAACATGGATTTCCCTGATATCATTTATAATTTAAGGGATGGGAGGCCCGTTTCCATGGCACCCGGGAGAAGGGTGCCGCTAACTGTTGACGAAGCAGGCTTGATCTCCGCAGAACTGAGGTCGCTCTGATGTTTCCTTCTTTTCTTTCACTCACAAATTTTTCCTCCCTCCACCACTACCAGAATATTATATTGGAGATATATATATACACACACATACTATTTTCATGGGAGGATAAGACAAGAATTATAGTTTACATAGGAGATCCGAATGACTGCATACATCAATTCCATGGACAGATCATGATCCAGATTGTATTCATTGCATCTCTACCGGACTTCGACTTGCAAAATCCCCCAAGTTGAGGGATCCCAAGGATTCTGTTAATATGATTTATCATTTTTCTCCTTGTAAGTGTTTTGAACTCTTTCCTGGGTTGAAAAGACAAGGAAGTCGATATTGGCATCGAGCGCAAATCACACCGGTCCCATTCGATCCGGACTGACTTTTTCATCCGAAAGATCCATATATATGGTTGTTGTAGGTTTTTTCGGGCTATATGGCCATGTTCTAGAAGCATTCTCTCCTGACGTTTCGCCTGCATCTATGGCAAGCATCCTCAGAGGTTGTGAGGTCTGTTGGAACTAGGAAAAGGGGTTTATATATCTGTGGAATGACCAGGGTGGGACAAAGGACTCTTGTCTGTTGGAACTAAGTGTGAATGTTTCAACTGACCACCTTGATTACCATATAATGGCCTGACAGTGCCTGGAGCAAACTTTTGTTGAGAGGTGATTAGATGTCCCTGTTTGTTTCCTCCATTATGCATCATGTGACAGGGCTCAGGTTGCATTGCAGCAGGTGGTCAGTGGTTTGCTCTTCTCCGCACTCACATGTCGTGGATTCCACTTTGTGGCCCCATTTCTTAAGGTTGGCTCTGCATCTCGTGGTGCATACAACAAAAATACCACTTGTATAACATAAACTGGTCGTGGACGGCTGATCCACAAGCTACTTATAAGAAGATACGACTGTACTAAAAATTTGCACCATATTGTTTGTTGTCGCTGTGAGGTTTACAGTGCAGCATGTTTATATACTGTTGTTGAATTATATTATTGTTTCTGTATCTCGTGGTGCCAGAGCGCAGTCTGTTCAGCGCCTTCCAAGTCGCCCAGTCTTCTGTGTGTCTCTCATATGGTATCAGCCATCGCTTGAGGTTCTGGGTTTGAGCCTGCCACTTTTGGACTCTCGCTTGCTGAGGTGTTCCAGCGAGTGTCTCTGTAGATCTTAGAAAACTATTTCTAGATTTAAGTCGTTGACGTGCTGGCTGATGCCCAAACGGGATGAGCTGGAGATGTCTCTGCCTTGTCACTATTGGCTGCTACTTCCCGGCGGATGTCTGGTGGTGCAATACCAGCTAAGCAGTGTAATTTCTCCAGTGGTGTAGGGCGCAAACACCCCGTGATAATGCGGCATGTCTCATTAAGAGCCACATCCACTGTTTTAGTGTGGTGAGATGTGTTCCACACTGGGCATGCATACTCAGCAGCAGAGTAGCATAGCGCAAGGGCAGATGTCTTCACTGTGTCTGGTTGTGATCCCCAGGTTGTGCCAGTCAGCTTTCGTATGATATTGTTTCTAGCACCCACCTTTTGCTTGATATTCAGGCAGTGCTTCTTGTAGGTCAGAGCACGGTCCAGAGTGACTCCCAGGTACTTGGGTGCGCTGCAATGCTCCAGTGGGATCCCTTCCCAGGTCATCCTCAGAGCTTGGGATGCTTGTCTGTTCTTAAGGTGAAAAGCACATGTCTGTGTTTTAGATGGATTAGGGATCAGCTGGTTTTCCCTGTAATAGGCAGTAAGAGCACCTAGAGCTTTGGAGAGCTTCTGTTCAACCATCTCAAAGCTCCCTGCTTGAGCAGTAATGGCACGATCATCAGCATAGATGAAGCTCTCTGTCCCTTCTGGCAGTGGCTGGTCATTTGTGTAGATGTTGAACATGGATGGAGCAAGCACGCTCCCCTGAGGCAGGCCGTTCTTCTGTTTCCGCCATCTGCTTCTCTGGCCCTGGAACTCAACAAAAAAGCTCCTGTTTGGTAGCAGGTTTCCTATGAGGCGGGTGAGGTGGTAAGTGATCATCCCCTTGATGGTCTGCCTCCGAAGTCAAGGAGATATTTCTTTGTTATTTTTCCATGCAAGAAATGTTCTAAGATAAGGGTTTCCACGATCGCTAATTGTCTCTTCAGAGGCAGGGCAACTTCCTTATACATTTTTCCTCAAGGAGATGTTTGTGAGATTTGTTTGTGAGATGGGGGACCACCAGGAGCCCAGATGGAAAAAGTCAAATACTTTTGTGGCATGATTTTCAGTAATAAATTGGTTACCTTCTGCTATAAACATATGAAAATAGGGCATAAAGCCTTGATTAAATGATACACACCAATTTGACCAAGGCTTAACCCTTATTATCCAGCCTGGTGTCCTTGCCCTTAGCAAAACTATAAGTTACTATCTCTAATGGGGGGGGGGTCATGTTCAACTTCAATGACACCGTCCAATAAAAGCGGCAGCGGGAGGCCAGTGGAGTCTGGGGAAAATCGGCCAGGAAATTTGGGAGTTGTAGTTGCTGGGATTTATAGTTCACCTACAATCAAAAAGCATTCTGAACCCCACCAACAATGGAATTGAACCAAACTTGGCACACAGTTCTCCCATGACCAACAGAAAATACTGGAAGGATTTGGTGAGCAGTGTCCTTTAGTTTTGGAGTTGTAGTTCACCTACATCCAGAGAACACTGTGGACTCAAACAATGATGGATCTGGACCAAACTTGCCACGAATACTCAATATGCCCAAATGTGAACACTGGTGGAGTTTGGGGAAAATAGAATCTTGACATTTGGGAGTTGTAGTTGCTGGGATTTATAGTTCACCTACAATCAAAGAGCATTCTGAACCAACGATGGAATTGAACCAAACTTGACACACAGTTCTCCCATGACCAACAGAAAATACTGGAAGGGTTTGGTGGGCAGTGTCCTTTGGTTTTGGAATTGTAGTTCACCAGTGTAGTTTGGAGTTGTAGTCCAAAGATGACTGTGGACTCAAACAATGATGGATCTGGACCAAACTCTACAAGAATACTCAATATGCCCAAATGTGAACACTGGTGGAGTTTGGGGAAAATAGAATATTGACATTTGGGAGTTGTGATTCCTGGGATTTATAGTTCAACTACAGTCAAAGAGCATTCTGAACTCCACCAACGATAGAATTGGGCCAAACCTCCCACACAGAACTCCCATGTGGGCCTCAGCAACGCGTGGCAGGGGACGGCTAGTAAATAAATAAATTTGATACCTGGGTTTCAAGGACTTCTCAGAGTCTTTCTGAATGCCTAATTAATCTATCCTTCACTCCCTCTGTGCTGAGGCCTAATCTGATATCACGGGAAAACTCCCCATCTGCTGAAGGCCGATTCCCAAGAGAAACGGATTTTTCCCCTGTTGCTAAGGAATGATCGAAGACCTGCAATTCACACTGACTCCTTAGTGGGAAACCCATCATCCCCGTGGTTCTCTGCTGAGCCCCAACACCTCCCTTTTTATTGATCGATCGCAATGATACAATCCAATAAAATCAGCAGCGGGAAGCCATCTCCGTTCGCCGCCACCAAAACGGATCCATAAAGCGATAGGATAAGCTCCGATTTGCATCTTCGGGGCTAATTGAAGCAATCCAGCAAAATGCCAATTCTTTGGGAAGGCGATGAAATATTCATTAAAAAGCCAGCTCATTTGCATGGGAGGCTCATTGTTTATTTATGCTGTTTTTCTCTGGCATTTTCAGGGCTGGATCTCGTTCCGCCATTCAAAATGGCACGCAAACGCCTTTTTCTCTCGCCTTCCTTCGGTTATGTCTTGATTCTAACGCCGAGCGAAGAATGCACATCATTATCTTAATAAGCGCATACTAAGCAAAGCGATGAATATCGAATCGCGCTGGGTGTCTCATTCAGGAAGCTCGTCCCTTGACAGACACTTCAAGACGTCATGGAGGAGGAAGGAGACCCCCAAAGGTCATCTAGTCCACATTTTGAGAGACAAAAGTTGCAAGGCTTTTCCATACATGTTTCCCCGCCATATTGTCCATTTTCATACCATCACAAAGGTGGAAAGGACCCAAAAGGCCATCCATTCCAACCCCCTTCTGCCAGGCAGGAAGGCACAATCAAAGCACCACCAACAGATGGCCATCCAGCCTTTGCTTAAAAGCATCCAGAGAAGGAAACTCCAATGGACTCCTAGGCAGTCTATATTCCACTAGAGTTGGAAGGTAATCCCAAAGGCCATCCAGTCCAACCCCATTCTAATATACAGGAAGACACCAGCTAAGCTCTCCCAACAGATGTCCATCCAGCCTTTGCTTTAAAACCTGAACGCACTTGAAATGTCGTGGCTTAATGCTAGGGAAACTTGGGAGTTGTAGTTCTGCAAAGTCTTCCAACTTCTTGGCCAGCTTGGCTTCCTTTATTCCTTCAGGGCAGTGACTGCGGAATGAATGCAATTGGATTGCCAACTCTTAATGCTTGGGAAACCTGGGAGTTGCAGTTTTGCAAGGTCTTCCAATTTCTCGGCCAGCTTGGCTTCCTTTATTCCTTCAGGGCAATGCCTGCTGAATGAAGACACTTGAAATGACATCGCTTAATGCTAGGGAAACCTGGGAGTTGTAGTTTGCAAGGTCTTCCGACTTCTCAGCCAGCTTGACTTCCTTTATTTCTTTGCGGTAATGCCTGTGGAATGAATGCAATTGGACTGCCAAGACTTGATGCTAGGGAAACCTGGGAGTTGTAGTTTTGCAAGGTCTTCCGACTTCTCAGCCAGCTTGGCTTCCTTTATCCCTTCAGAGCAATGCCTGTGGAATGAATGCACTTGAAATGACACAGCTTAATGCTAGGGAAACCTGGGAGTTGTAGTTTTGCAAGGGCTTACACCTTCTCAGACAGCTTGGCCTCCTTTATCCCTTCGGGGCAGTGCCTGCGGAATAAATACACTTGAAATTCAAGGAAAATCTGAAAGTTGTAGTTTTGCAAGGTCAACACCCTCCATTGAGATCCAGCGGTTCAAGTGGTGCCGAACAGGATTCGTTCTGCAGTGTAGACACATCCAACGCCTTATTCTCCGGTCTGTCGGCCTTTTGGAGACCGTTTACGTCCCCCTTGGCTCTCCGGTTGCTCTTTCCCTTCCATGAATGTTTCATCGCTGCTTGTGCGCAAAGCGGTTCTCTGAGCGCGAGCAGATGGGACCTGTCAACTGCGGTTACGTCTCAGCATCCCAAATGCGGCACTTCGGAGCGTCGCTTGCGAGCCAAAGTGGCTGGAAACAGAGGTCCGGGCTCATTAGAACGAATGTAGCTTCCTTCCATTGCTTGGTGGCAGTACGGCGCTCTTTCATGCCTCATTAAGCCAATGTCATAGCAGCTGAAAGAGGTCAGGGACAAAGGCATCGTCCACACTGAGCATTTAATGCAGTTCTTTCTCCCACCCTGGACATTCTACAAATATATAAACAGGCAGGAAGCAGCCAGGCTTTGAAGCTGCAAGGTCATTCAATGCTAATCAAGGTGGCCAATGGCAACATTCACACTTTCCTCCAACAGACAAGAGTTATTTATATATCTGTGGACATTATTCAAGTGGCAGTTGTGCTCCCACAGAAGTTGAGGAAGCAAGAAGCCATTTTGTTCCTTTCTGCTTCAGGTAAGCCTTATCTTAGAGGGCACTAGGAATCCGAGTGAGTGTTTAAAATTAGCTGCTGAGTGTTTGCTTTGTTTGAGAGGCGGGGCGAGGCTCATTGTTCATTCACACCTACATCAGATAGACATCTTGGACATTATTCCACAGATATATAAACCCAGTTTTCCTACTTTCCAACAGACCTTGCAACCTCTGAGGATGGCTGCCATAGATGTGGGCAAAACATTAGGAGGGAATGCTTCTGGAGCATGGCCAGACAGCCCAGAAAACACACAACATTGTGATTCCAGCCGTCGACAATACATTAGACCTAATTAAGTCAATAGGAACTTTAGAAGAGTCTACCCCGGGAGGAGAAGGGTCTATCCCTGCAGCCCCACCAAAGAGGGATTGCTATGTTGGTGAGCAAAGAGAAGCCTAATTTTAAGCAAATTATTTTCCCTAAGTTCCCAAAAAGAATCTCACCAAAGTTGAAGAAAGCGCCACCGAGGTTTATTAGCGATTCAGCTGAAAAAGATGCAAAGCAGCAATCATTCGCCAAGCTAAGCGTACATGTACACAAATAAATGCCATTTTTATAGAAAAGACAGAGTTGTGTGGTTCAAATCTCCCGCTTCCCCCCCCCCCCCGGCCTGGCTTGAAGGTGATTGGCTGGTGCCTCAACAGCTGGGAGGAGGCTCGTCTGCCCCTCGGGCGCCTGGGCCAATCACAGGGCTTCTGTGTCGACGAATCAGGAGGGAGGGAGGTGGGACAAGGGAAAACAATGCACCCTTGAATGGATTATGGAGTCACAGGAAATGTCCAGGAGGTCTAACTAGTCCGAACTGGCCTTCAAGAAAAGCCAATCTATTGTGTCGTGGCTGATCTCAGATAAGACTTAATCTGGGTTTTCCTCTTGCGGTCAGACAGGGGCACTAAAGGGGGAGACTTTGGTGAATGTCTTTAATGGAAAGGCTTGAAAGAAAACGGGTTGGGGGAAGAGGACTTCCTGAAGGTCCTTCTTTCCCCGCATTGTAATGTGATTAAAAAGTCTGCCAAATGATTATCTTCTTGATGGCCCGACTCCGAAGTCAAGAAAACAATTCTTTGTTAATTTTCCATGCAAGAAATGTTCTGAGATAAGGGTTTTCACAATCGCTAATTGCTTTTTTGCAAAGGCAGGGCAACTTCCTTATACATTTTCCTCAAGGAGATAGGAAGGGGGCAAAAGAGTCAGCAAAACTATAAATTACTATCTCTTATTTGGGGGGGGGTCATGTTCGACTTCAGAGGAATGAGCTTGGACTGGATGACCCTTGGGGTCCTTTTCTAAAGTTCCCTAAATAGAGATTGTGGTGTTTTGTTTTCTCGGCATTTGGAGCTTACTCTCCGCAGGAGTGGGAGAAAAACCCATATCGAAGGTGTTTTTCCATTACACACCGAGGCCGACCTCTCTGCAAAGGCGGCGCCAATCAATGCGCGGCGATATCTCATTTTCTCCGGCGAAACAAGAGCGGTGCCGGCCCCAAAACACCTTCATTTGTCTTCATTGGCAGAAAGACATGTTGGAGAGGTGCCTCGGGAGGTCAGGCCGCCTTTTCCTCCAGAAGAGGCGAAGGGCTTGGAAAAGAGCAAATGTCATGATGGCCGGTCACAACAAAGGCCTTTCCCTTGCTGGTGTCACAATTTCGGAAAGTATTATGATCCTTGAATGGTGCAGAGGTCAGCTCGATAGTCCAGTTAAAGTGTGACCTGGAACAAAGCGAGCAGAGTATGGCTCCAAACAGGAAATGTTCTGCTTCGGAGGCTAATACCATTTCCAGTTTATTTAGGTTGTTTCCAATTTACCAGCAACATATTTCTCCCATTGGCAGAAATATTGTCCACTGTTTTAGTCCAAGTAATTCTGAGCATCTAATAATAATAATAACATCTAATCACCTCTCGACAAAAGATTGCTCCAGGCACTGCCAGGCAATCAAATGCTAATCAAGGTCGTCAGTTGAAACATTCACACCTAGCTCCAACAGACAAGAGTCCTTTGTCCCACCCTGGTCTTTCCACAGATATATAAGCCCAATTTCCTAGTTCCAACAGACCTCACTACCTCTGCCATTTATGCAGGTGAAACGTCAGGAGAAATGCCTCTGGAACATGGCCATATAGCCCGGAGAAACCTACAACAACTCAGTGATTCCGGCCATGAAAATCTAATCACCTCTCAACAAAGATTGCTCCAGGCACTGCCAGGCCATCCAATGCTAATCAACGTGGTCAGTTGAAACATTCCCACCTAGCTCCAGCAGACAAGAGTCCTTTGTCCCACCCTGGTCATTATTCCACAGATATATAAACCCTTTTTTCCTAGTTCCAACAGACCTCACTACCTCTGAGGATGCTTGCCATAGATGCAGGCGAAACGTCAGGAGAAATGCCTCTAGAACATGGCCATATAGCTTGAAAAAACCTACAACAAAACAGCAGAGGGAAAACAATCAGGGACATCTAATCACCTCTCAACAAAAGATTGCTCCAGGCACTTCCAGGCTATCAAATGCTAATCAAGGTGGTCAGTTGAAACATTCACACCTAGCTCCAGCAGACAAGAGCCCTTTGTCCCACCCTGGTCATTCCACAGATATATAAACCCTTTTTCCTAGTTCCAACAGACCTCACTACCTCTGAGGATGCTTGCCATAGATGCAGGCGAAACGTCAGGAGAGAATGCCTCTAGAACATGGCCATATAGCCCAAAAAACCTACAACACAGCAGAGGGAAAACAATCAGGGACATCTAATCACCTCTCAACAAAAGATTGCTCCAGGCACTGCCAGGCTATCAAATGCTAATCAAGGTGGTCAGTTGAAACATTCACCCTAGCTCCAGCAGACAAGAGTCCTTTGTCTCACCCTGGTCTTTCCACAGATATATAAACCCAATTTCCTACTTGCCATAGATGCAGGTGAAAGATCAGGAGAAATGCCTCTGGAACATGGCCATATAGCCTGAAAAAACCTACAACAACCCAG
The DNA here is from genome assembly GCF_025583915.1 of Anolis sagrei ordinatus. Lineage (NCBI taxonomy): Eukaryota > Metazoa > Chordata > Lepidosauria > Squamata > Anolidae > Anolis > Anolis sagrei. Next base: position 31,500,624 of record NW_026844589.1, read on the forward strand.
TGATTCCGGCCATGAAAGCCTTCAACAATAATAATAACACTTTATTTGTATCTGATGTCCTTGGGGAGTGAGTTTCAGAGTCGAGGGGCCACCACCGAAAGGCCCTCTCCCTTGTCCCCACCTGCGATGGAGGTGGGAGTGCAAGGAGGGCCTCTCCAGATGAACGAAGAGATTGTGTGGATTCATACACAGAAATGCAGTCACGCAGGTAGGCGGGTCCCAAACCGTTCAAGGCTTTGTAGGTCAAAACCTACACCTTGAATTGGGATCGGAAAATTAACGGCAGCCAGGAGCTCCTTAAACAGGAGGGTTGACCGCTCCCTGTAAGAAGCACCAGTTAGTAACCTGGCTGCCGCCCGTTGTACCAATTGAAATTTCCAGGCCGTTTTCAAGGGCAGCCCCATGCAGAGTGCATTACAGTAATCCAATCTGGAGGGAGGCGGGACAAGAGGGAAACAATGGATTCTTGAGGGGATCATGGAAGTCCCATAGAAGTTCAAGAGAGCATATAAGTGTAAAGCATCCTCAGAGGTAGTGCCCCTTTGAGGATGCTTGCTTTAGATGTACATCCCCCCCAACTACCTCTGAGGATGCTTGCCATAGATGCAGGCGAAACGTCAGGAGAGAATGCCTCTAGAACATGGCCATATAGCCCGAAAAAACCTACAACAACCCAGTGATTCCGGCCATGAAAGCCTTCGACAATATAATCGTACAGATTATTTCAGAATGTCTGCCACTATGTTTTCCTGCAATTTTTTTGTGTAAGGAGCAACTTGAGAAAATGCAAGTCGCCTCTGGTGTGAGAGAATTGGCCGTCTGCAAGGACGTTGCCCAAGAGACGCCGGGATGTTTTGACGTTTTACCATCCTTGTGGGAGGCTTCTCTCATGTCCCCGCACGAGGAGCTGGAGCTGACAGAGGGAGCTCATCCACATTCTCTCCAGATTCGAACCTCCAATTTCAGTCCTGTTTTCCTGCAATAGTAGAAGAGAGAAGAAACCAAGGGGAAATCATAGGATTTCAGGAGAAAGAGAACTGTCCACAAAATGACAGCCGGGAAAGGAAAAGGAGGCATGAAACAGGGCAGAAATGGAGAAGAAAAGAGACACGCCTGGCTTTGGAAGTACCTCTTCTCGTCTTCTAATTTCTGAAAGGAATGGGAACTCTGACGGACTGTCAATGGGAACAAAGAGAGACCCGGCAGCGTTGCCTCCGGCTGCGCACCGGTTGCTACAAGCCGTGCTTTGGAAAGGCAGACAATACGTCTGGTAAGCCAATTTGGGAGGCCTTAGTGGATATCTTTTTGCAGAACTGCCTCTTTCTCAGGGTCTCGTTTTCCTTTCCAGTCAACATTACTTTGAGTGATTGTTTCGGCCTTCTCCTTGCTGTCGTGCTGTCTGTAGACAAAGCATAGACTTTTGACCATGACACATCTCCAAGTAAGCTGCATTAAGATCACTACTGAGTTCGAAGCCATCCCGGGTCGGAGTGAGCTTCCGACCAATTTGTGTAGCTTGCTGTCGACCTTTGCAGCCCGAAAGACAGTTGCATCTGTCAAGTAGGAAATTTAGGTACCGCTTATGCAGGAAGGCTAATTTAACTAATTTACGAGGCCATAAAAATCTCCAGCAAGCATGCAAAGAATGAGGAAGTACTTCATCAGTGTCACAAATGGATGGTGAAGCGACAGCTCCCCTGGTGGCCAGAATACCCTCATGAAAAAGCTGGAATGTTAAATAGCCTCGTCGGAGTGAGCTTCCGACCAATTTGTGTAGCTTGCTGTCAACCTTTGCAGCCCGAAAGACAGTTGCATCTGTCAAGTAGGAAATTTAGGTACCGCTTATGTGGGGAAGCTAATTTAATTAATTTACGAGGCCATAAAAATCTCCAGCAAGCATGCAAAGAATGAGGAAGTACTTCATCAGTGTCACAAATGGACGTTGAAATGACAGCTCTCCTGGTGGCCAGAATACCCTCATGAAAAAGCTGGAATGTTAAATAGCCTCTGTGTCTGTCTATATATGTTGTGTGTCTATGGCATGTTTGCCATGTATATGTACATTGTAATCCACCCTGAGTCCCCCGCAAGGTGAGAAGGGCGGAATATAAATACTGTCAATAAATAAATAATATCAGAGCAACTTGAGAAACTGCAAGTTGCTTCTGGTGTGAGAGAATTGGCTGTCTGCAAGGACGATGCCCAGATGTTTTGATGTTTTACCAACTTGTGTGAGGCATCTCTCATGTCCTTGCATGGGGAGCTGGAGCTGACAGAGGGAGCTCGACCACTTTCCCCAGATTCGAAACTGCAAGTTGCTTCTGGTGTGAGAGAATTGGCTGCCTGCAAGGACGATGCCCAGATGTTTTGATGTTTTACCAACTTGTGTGAGGCTTCTCTCATGTCCTTGCATGGGGAGCTGGAGCTGACAGAGGGAGCTCAAACACTTTCCCCAGATTCGAAACTGCAAGTTGCTTCTGGTGTGAGAAAAATTGGCTGCCTGCAAGGACGATGCCCAGATGTTTTGATGTTTTACCAACTTGTGTGAGGCGTCTCTCATGTCCTTGCATGGGGAGCTGGAGCTGACAGAGGGAGCTCGACCACTTTCCCCAGATTCGAAACTGCAAGTTGCTTCTGGTGTGAGAGAATTGGCTGCCTGCAAGGACGATGCCCAGATGTTTTGATGTTTTACCAACTTGTGTGAGGCATCTCTCATGTCCTTGCATGGGGAGCTGGAGCTGACAGAGAGAGCTCAACCGCTTCCCCCAGATTCAAAACTGCAAGTTGCTTCTGGTGTGAGAGAATTGGCTGTCTGCAAGGACGATGCCCAGATGTTTTGATGTTTTACCAACTTGTGTGAGGCATCTCTCATGTCCTTCCATGGGGAGCTGGAGCTGACAGAGGGAGCTCGACCACTTTCCCCAGATTCGAAACTGCAAGTTGCTTCTGGTGTGAGAGAATTGGCTGCCTGAAAGGACGATGCCCAGATGTTTTGATGTTTTACCAACTTGTGTGAGGCTTCTCTCATGTCCTTGCATGGGGAGCTGGAGCTGACAGAGGGCGCTCAAACACTTTCCCCAGATTCGAAACTGCAAGTTGCTTCTGGTGTGAGAAAAATTGGCTGCCTGCAAGGACGATGCCCAGATGTTTTGATGTTTTGCCAACTTGTGTGAGGCGTCTCTCATGTCCTTGCATGGGGAGCTGGAGCTGACAGAGAGAGCTCAACCGCTTCCCCCAGATTCAAAACTGCAAGTTGCTTCTGGTGTGAGAGAATTGGCTGTCTGCAAGGACGATGCCCAGATGTTTTGATGTTTTACCAACTTGTATGAGGCGTCTCTCATGTCCTTGCATGGGGAGCTGGAGCTGACAGAGGGAGGTGCGCATTAGATTCGATGGCGCATTCGACTTGAGTAAATGTGGTACTTGCAGGCATTTCGGTCCAACCCTGAAATGCCGGTATGTTTCATATACATCTTATTATACACAGAGATATGCAATAGATGTCATAATTTGGTGCATGGGACCAGGTTTGTGTGCAAGAACAAAGGCGTGACCATCTCACTATGATGCTGCAACCTACCATTTTGGGGATGTGTGTCTTGCCAACTCACGCCGACCCACTTTACCATCCTTCATCTCATTTCCTGCCCACGTCGTTTGGTGAAACCCAGACCATCCCCTATGCCCCAGTTTGCAGCTTAAATGCACAAAATGTTTCTCCGCGCCGGATGCCTCGGCGCTCCGGTCTAATCATTAGCCGCATTTCCCCATCTTTCCCCGTCAGTCTCCCGAGGCGAAAATGCAAAGACGCCGAGCCGATGAATATTTAACAAGGTGGTTGGTTGGTTGGTGCGGGGGAAGACAAGCAGCCAGCACAATAAAATCCCAACAGCTATATTCACACACACGGCTTTCCTTGACTTGTATGGGCCCTTCCTTCCACATTCAAACGGAAGCCGTAGTCCCACGCTCTTCAGCTTTGGTCTGGCCTCACCCGGAATAACCCTTTCCCCAGTTCAAGAATTCAATGCACAGGAATGGGGCGGATGATGCTCAGCTTTACAACCGTCCATGGGAAAGGGATCTACGAGGGACGTTCATGAAAGTTTTCCCCTGACCCCTTTCCTGTGGACAGAGAGCAATGCAACTTGGCCCAGTTCTGAGTCCTTCTCTCCATCGGTGCCACCTCGGGACACACACTCCTCCTGAAGTCAATAGGAACTTTAGAAGGGTCTGCCCCAGGAGGAGAGACCCTGCAGCCCCACCAAAGAGGGATCGCTACATTGGTGAGCAAAGAGAAGCCTAATTTTAAGTAATTTTTTCCCCTAAGTTCTCAAAAAGAATCTCACCAAAGTTGAAGAAAGTGCCACCAATATGTTTATTAGCGATTCAGCTGAAAAGGATGCAGAGCGGCAATCATTCGCCAAGCAGAGCATGTGGTTACTTCTGTAAAGGCCATTTTTATAGAAAATACAGAGTTGTGAGTTTCAAAATTCCCGCTCCCCCTTCTTGCCCAGCTCGAAGGGGATTGGCTGACATGCAAACAGCTGGGAGGAAGCTTGGCTGTCCCCCATGCATCAGGGCCAATCACAGGGCTTTCGCGGTGTACCAGAGCCAATCAGGAGGCTCCTGCTGCTTCGACGCTCCAGCAAATCGGAAGGGTGGGAGGCGGGATGAAGGGATACAATGCATTCTTGAGTGGATTATGGAGTTTAATGTCCTGGAGGTTTAACGAGTCTGGAACCGGCCTGCCAGAAAAACCAAGGCTATAGTCTTGAGATGGGTCTGCGATAAGCATTGATCACTTAATCTGTGTTTTTCTCTTTCGATCAGTTAGGGCACAAAGGGGGAGGCTTTGGTGAATGTCTTTAGTGGAGAGATTTAAAAGAAAAACGGGTTGGGGGAAGAAGGACTTTTCGAAGTCCTTCTTTCCCCCATTGTTATATGATTAAAAGTTTGCCAAGCGAAAATCCTCTTGATAGCCCGACTCTTTGTTATTTTATAATTCTTTGTTATTTTCCATGCAAGCAATGTCCTAAGATAAGGGGCTTTTATGATCACTGATGGTCCTCTTTGCTAGGAAATCCATCCATCCTCCTCTGTGCTGGTTCCAAAATACTGTGCCTGCCGAGAGTTGGGCACGGGCCTTCTTTGGAGGCAGTGAGTCATGATGCTTCCATTGCATCAACTGGACTTTAGTCTCAAGATCCTCCTGGTTTCTGTGGCACATCATTGTCAAGAGAGCCTGGGAGCATTTGACTTATTCCTGCTTCTGGAGCAACCGGGGGACCCAGAGGTATCCACCTTATGCATGGGAAGATGGTCATGGGCGATTTTTCCACGGACCCGAAACTCATCTTGACATTTTGGGCTCGGTGGCAAAAGGTTATGTGGCAATATTCCAAAATGGTGACCTCCACTTGCTGGATGGTGTGTTTCTCAATAGCAATAGAGTTAGGCACGTGCCTTCTTTGAAGGTGATGAGTCAGGATGCTTCCATGGCATCGACTGGAGTGGGATCACCCTGGAATTGGAGCTGTTTCCACCCAAGTCTGACCACATTGGAATGGACGATGCCAGTTCTTGACTCCATTATATGGTGGGGAATCATCCCCATAAACCTCTTTCATCTCATCGAATGTCTCCTTTGGTGTGCAACCTTTCAAGTCAAGGAACTTAGTGACTGCTCTGTCTTCCACTCCGTCCATTCTCAAACCTCACACCACTTCAGCACCTGTCACATCAAGACCGTGATCAATTCTGAGTTGTAAATTGGCACGTAACCTTGCTAGGAAATCTATCCATCCTCCTCCGTGCTGGTCCCAAAATGATCCTATGAGCATGACCTTGCCTGCTGAGAGTTGGGCACGTGCCTTCTTTGAAGGTGATGAGTCAGGATGCTTCCATGGCATCGACTGGACTTGAGTCTCACGATCAGAGCGATGGGCCCAGCTTTCCTCCTGTGTGATCAGTCTGTTGACAAAGTCCTCCTGGTTTCCCCCAAAATCCTGTGAACATGACCTTGCCAAGAGTTGGGCACATGCCTTCTTTGGAGGCGGTGAGTCAGGATGCTTCCATGGCATCGACTGGACTTGAGTCTCACGATCAGAGCGATGGGCCCAGCTTTCCTCCTGTGTGGTCAGTCTGTTGACAAAGTCCTCCTGGTTTCCTCCCAGAAAAATCATTATGACATGAACCTTGCCTAAGTGGACAGTTGTGGCAAACATGCCCTTCATGTTGGGATAGGCGATTGAGTCGTGATCGTAAGGGATGCTTCATGGATAAAGACTGGACTTGAGTCTCGACGAGATCATGTGATGGAGAGTGTGGGCCAAAGATTTCCTCGCGTAGGTGCTGTCTAGGGTCCTAGGTTGACAATAGTCCTCTGTTTGCCGCCCAAAATCTCTGGTTGAACATGACATTGCAAGAGTTTTGCGAAATTTTTCTTTTTGACCCCCTTTCCTTTCTGGAGTGTGGCGAGGGGGTGAGTCAGGAGTTCACAGGAGGAAGTCGAAGGGGGACTTTGGAAGGATAACACTGGTCCAGTTAGCGATGCGCGACACTAGCTTTCCTACTGGTGTGGTATAGTCTTCATGTGTTTGACAAAGTCATCCCGGGTCGTTTCCCCCAATAATACTCGATGAGGTGAACAGACCTTGCCAAGAGTGGCGAGAAATTGCATTCTTTGGGAATCGGCCGGGTGTTGGGAGTCAGGATGTTCTGCATGAATGTCGACTGGACTGTGAGGTCTCCCACTGATCAGACGCGATTGGGCACTAGGCTTATACCTGTGTGGTCAGTCTGTTTGAGTTAATGAGTGTAGGCCTCTGGAACAGAGTCATAAGTGAATCCGTGTCAGTTATCTCTATTGCTGTAAGCTGCTTTAAAAAATATAGAGACATGCCCCTTGCACGTAGGAAGATATAATTTGATATTTCTATGATGCAAAAGTGACGTAGTGATGATGTTAACGTATGTAGAAGCATGTTTCTTTGTTTGCCTGCATTTGAAGATGTATAAAAGGGAAAGCCAACCCTTTATTGGTGCTCTGGTTGGCTTTTGGGTGTGATTCCACGCCAAGGTCAGCTGAAAATAAAGCCGTACTTTTCTGCCTCAAACAAAGGATCGCTCTTGGTATTATCTCTCCTAACAGCCGTAACAGGGTATTTGTGCCAAATTTGGTCCAGTGAATGAAAATACCGCATATACTCGAATATAAGCCAACCCGAATATAAGCCAAGGCACCTCATTTTACTACAAAAATCTGGGGAAACGGATTGACTCGAGTATAAGACGAGGGAAATGCAGCCGCTATGGGTAAATTGCAAAATAAAAATAGATACCAATAATATTGCAATAATTGAAGCATCGGTAGGTTAAATGTTTTTGAATAAGTAGGATAAGACTGTCCTCTGATTAAAGCATTATTTTAACCTTCTTCAGTGTAAACGTGTTTACATATCCTTCTAATAATAATAGAGTAAAATGATTAATGTAATAATAATAATAATAATAATAATAATAATAATAGAGTAAAATAATTTTTAAAAAAACCTTGACTTGAGTATAAGCCGAGGGAGACTTTTTCAGCCTAAAAAAAGGACTGAAAAAGGACTAAAAAAAGGACTGAATGAGAACATCAGAAGAAACATTAAACAAGAAGAATGGGAAGAAATATGGAGGAAAAAAATAAAATACAGCTATGCAATTGATTTAAAGGAAAATTGGGTGAAGACAGCATACCAATGGTATATGACCCCGAAGAAATTAGGGAAAAGCTATAACAATACAAGTACAAGATGCTGGAAGTGTAAAGAAAAAGAGGGGTCATATTTTCACATGTGGTGGACCTGTGAAAAAGCCAAAACATACTGGAAGGAGGTGCAGAAAGAATTACAAAAGATTTTGAAGACAAATATACCATGGAAGGCAGAATTATTCTTGTTGGGAATGCACAATTTAGAAATCGAGAAAAATTCGGTTAAACTTTTGTTCTTAATGACAACGGCAGCAAGAATATGCTATGCCTGGAGATGGAAGCAGATGGATATTCTAGACGAAAACGAGAGACTAACAAAAATATTGGAGATAAAGAATATGGATAGGCTCACTTTTCTTATAGCAAGAAGTAAAGGAATACAAATGCAAGAAACAAATTGGGATGAGGTAACGGAATACTTCAATCAAAAAGAGAAGAAGATTTTGATCTAGTGAAGGAAGAGATAAAGAAAAAGGAAAGAGAATCGAGAAGGAGAGAAGAGGATGAGGAGAGGAGAAGAGGAAGAGGAAGGAAGAAAATAAATAAATATAGCGGTCAGGAAGTCAAAAAGTTCTTTATTTTCTTTATGTTATTTTATTTTTTATTTATTTTTTATATATATACACACACACATACATACATACACACACACATTTTTTTCTTCTCTCTTTTTCTCTCCTTTCTTTTTCTCTCTTTCTTTTTTGTGTTCTACTTTCTCTCTCTCTCTCTCTCTCATTCTTTTTCTTTTCTATCAACATCTATAAATGTTTTAACTGTAATTTTTTAGATACTCAATAAAGATATTTTTTAAAGAAAAACTAGGCTTATACTCGAGTATATACAGTACATCCTGCATACCAGATATTTACGTTACGATTCATAACAGCAGCAATATTACAGTAGCAATGAAAGTAATGTTATGGTTGGGGGTCACCACAACATGAGGAACTGCATTACGGGGTCGCGGCATTCGGAAGGTTGAGAAACACTGACCTAGGAAGAACTTCCTGTTGATTTGAGCTGTTCAGCAACGGTGTGGAGGTTTATAAGCAGAGCCTGGATGGCCATCTGTCAGGAGGGCTTGGCTTGTGTCTTCATGCCCATAGGAAAGGGGTTGGACTAGATGACCCTTGAGGTCCCTTCTAATGAAAGATGTCCAACTGAGCAACCCCATTGTCCTGCCTCCTTTCCAGTAGCATCTGCCGCCCGCTGCCAGTAATTAAGAAATAATGCTTCTTCTTGCATTGGAGCCCATTAGCGGCTGATAAATTATTCACATCGCGTTGCGCTTTCCGTGGCGCACAGAGGGCCAAAGCCATCGCCGCGAGTCCAAAAGCGGCCGCCTTGCCCTCATTAGGTATGTATTAAATCAGACTTAAGGGGCCACAGACTCCAGTGTGTCGCCAGTCAATTCTTTTCTTTGGCTCCTTTGGTTTTGGGGAAAGCCTTCGGAGACGTCGGACGTTTCGTTTCCAGAATCCAAAACGACCTTAACGGAGTGGAGAGCTGGGATTCGGGGTGGCGTGAACAGGCATGATTCTCCCCTCTTGCTATTCCTAATCAGGATGAAGTTGCTTTTATTCCATTTTATTATTATCACTAGTTTGGGTACATGGCATTTGAAAAAGTCTGTTTTTTAGTGGTCCGAAATGCATAAGGTTGTGGGTGAACTACAACTCCCATCATGCCAGGTTGACCCTCTGAAATTCCATCAGTACTTAAAGTTTGTTATGTTTGGCAAGTTTGCTCTGGATGCATACTCTCTGCAGTTCAGTGTGCTCTTGGACTGTTGGGAGAACTACAACTCCCACTATGGTGAGTCAGTCCCTCAAACCCCTCCAGTAGGTTGAGTTAATCAAGGGGGTTCCGTGTGCAAAGTTGGGTCCAGGTCCATCATCAGTGGAGATCACACTTTCTCTGGTTGCGGTTAAACTACAACTCCCAGAAAAGAAGGTTAGTTCTCCCCATGTGCTTTTCATCTCAAGAACAGGCAAGCATCTCGAGCTCTGAGGATAACCTGGGAAGGAATCCCACTGGAGCATTGCAGCGCACACAAGTACATGGGAGTCACTCTGGACTGTGCTCTGACCTACAAGGAGCACTGCCTGAATATAAAGCAAAAAGTGAGTGCTACAAACAATATCATACGAAAGCTGACTGGCACAACCTGGGGATCACAACCAGACACAGTGAAGACATCTGCCCTTGCGCTATGCTCCTCTGCTGCTGAGTATGCATGCCCAGTGTGGAACACATCTCACCACGCTAAAACAGGATGTGGCTCTTAATGAGACATGTGCATTATCAACACTGGAGAAATTACACTGTTTAGCCGGTATTGGACCACCTGACATCCGCCGGGAAGTAGCAGCCAATAGTGAAAGGACCAAGGCAGAGACATCTCCAGCTCATCCCCTGTTTGGGTATCAGCCAGCACGTCAACGACTTAAATCAAGAAATAGTTTTCTAAGATCTAAAGAGACACTCGCTGGAACACCTCAGCAAGCGAGAGTCCAAAAGTGGCAGGCTCAAACCCAGAACCTCAACCAATGGCTGATACCAAATGAGAGACTCCCCTGGGCACACAGAAGACTGGGCGACTTGGAAGGTGCTGAACAGACTGTGCTCTGGCACCACGAGATGCAGAGCCAACCTTAAGAAATGGGGCCACAAAGTGGAATCCACGACATGCGAGTGTGCAGAAGAGCAAACTACAGTGCACCTGCTGCAATGCACCCTGAGCCCTGCCACATGCACAAGGGAGGACCTCCTTGTGACAACACCAGAGGCACTCCAAGTGGCCAGACGCAGCCTGGAATTGTATTGGCCTTTTTCGCCGCCGCAGCACACTCTCGGCTCATGTTTGGCTTGTGGTCTACCAAGACTCCTAGATCTCTTCCAAGACAATGAGGAATGGGGTGTCAAGAAAAGGTAAGCAGCTTTTTGGAGAGATTAAATGGCTCCGGGAAGCCAAATAGCAGCACAATCCCACCCAATCGATCCATTTGCATGAGAAGCAAGGGAGCCGAATCTCCATGCAAAATTAAAAACCTCTCATCGGAGTGCGGGTGGGACCTGGGCACATGCTGCGAAATCCTCTCGCCGACGCTCTTTGCATATTTACGTCTGTTAATACAAGACAGGGAGGGTTTTTTCCTTTCTCCCCTTGCTTTGAATATGCAATCCCAGTTTTGACAGTCTCTTAAAAATAGATGCAGCGCGAGTGATAAAAGAGATTTAGAAGGGATTCAAAAGCAGCTCAGGTTCCTTACCCGCCCGCCTTTTGCCCGTCTTGGCTTTAATATCGCAAATTATTTGAAAACTCGTTGGGAATAGCAATGAGAGCCGATGAAAAGGAGAAGCAGCCCCTCGCGCCTGCGACGCAGACAAATGTGATGCTACAAAGTTCGTTTTTTCCTTGCCTTCTCTTTGACATGAATCTCCGAACCCATAACGGTGGCCAAATAGTTGGCATTTAGGCAGGAAAAAACAAAACACAGAGATAAAGGATGAGTGACACTTGATTTGTAAGTTGTCTAGGAGCCTTCAGTGACCACAAGCAGAATGTGAGACTAGGAGAGGGCCAGACTTTCCCCCAAATGATCCTGAAGTCGAACATGACCACCCCACTTGTATTCCTGACCCTTTGCCCCCTTCTCCCTCCAAAGAAGTATGTAAGGGAACCACCTGGCCTTCAGAAACAAAAGCCATTAGCGATTACTGAAACCTCCAGCCAAAGGCACACTTGCATGGATAATAGGAGGAGATTCTTATCTCTAGCATGGGAGATGGCCCACTAGAGTAAAGAATTGTTTGGCAAATAATAATAATAATAATGGGTTGTTGTAGGTTTTTTCAGGTTATATGGCCATGGTCTAGAGGCATTCTCTCCTGACGTTTCACCTGCATCTATGGCAAGCATCCACAGACCTCTCCACCTCTGAGGATGCTTGCCATAGATGCAGGCGAAACGTCAGGAGAGAATGCCTCTAGACCATGGCCATATAGCCCGAAAAAACCTACAACAACCCAGTGATTCCGGCCATGAAAGCCTTCGACAATAACAACAACAACAACAACAACAACAACAATAATAATAATGTGCCAGGCCCTTGGGAAGAACCCGATATTCAGAGACGAATCTGAGGCACTTGGACCTCATGTGCATGTGTGCTGTGTTGTTATGTACATGTAATAATAATACAATATAATGATAACAGTAATAATAATACAATACAATTCGAATGATAGTAATAGTAATAGTAATAGTAATAATAATAATAATAATAATAATAATAATAATAATAATAATAGACAAGTTGGAAGGCGTCTGGGAAGGGCGAACCAAAGAATTAAACATCTACCCTTTTCCAAATTGATGAATCCATAATTGATTGCAAAAATCACTATTTTGTAAATACCACGTTCATTCTTCTCGGCAAAAGGAGTCGATCCTCCCAACTCTCCATCGGAATCCATTTCGTCCCAAAAGCGTTATTGACAAACAATGCCTTGTTTTGCATCTTAAAATCTCGAAGCCTTCTGTCTGTGTTTTTTCAACTCTCCAAACAAGCTGTTTGCCATAAAGGATGCGCTTTCGGCGTGTTGTTATGAGCCGGAATTATTACGTCGTGTGTTTGTCCTTGGTGGAAAATCCACACCCGCTTCATTGTGTGTTGTTTACTTATGTATTATTTAGACTGGATTAGACCAAATGAGTTTATGAGAGAGAGAGAGAGAGAGAAGAAAGGGAAGGGCTGCGAGAAGCCGAGGTTGTTCTCTCCAGCAGCCTCCCTCCTTCCCTTTTTCCGTCTCCCGAACAAACCATAAATTATTCACTGCTCAGGTTGACAGAAGGTGCGCATCCCGGCCTGGAAATCAAATCAACATGATTGCCGAGTCGCAAGAAAGTCACCTCTGAGTAGAAGAGATGAAGGAACAAGAGCCGAAATAGTGAGGCAAGGACCTTTGGGGTCAAAGGCAGGGAGCAGTGCTGTAATCGCCTTGCACATCTTGCTATGTCTCTCGGAGACTCTTTTTGTGCATGAGAAGGATCATGGAATCCTAACATTGGAAAGAGCCTCCTAGAACTTCAAGTCCAACATCCCAAGTAGGGAACTGCCCAGCTTTTTCTAAAAGACATTCCAAGACCACACAGAGTCAGAAGAGGCCCCACGGGCCATCCAAGAGCAATGGAAGGGACATCCAAAGGCCATTCAAGGGACAACCGGGGCCATTTCAGGGGCCATTCCAAGAGCCATCTAAGGGACAACCAGTGGGTATCCATAAGTCATCCAAGGACTATCTGAGGACCATCCAAGGCCATTCAATGGCTATCTCAAGAGCTATCAAAGGGACAATCAGTGGGTATCCAAAAGTCATCCAAGGACTATCTGAGGACCATCCAAGGGCATTCAATGACTATCCCAAGAGCCATCAAAGGGACCATCAGTGGGTATCCATAAGTCATCCAAGGACTATCTGAGGACCATCCAAGGGCATTCAATGGCTATCCCAAGAGCCATCAAAGGGACAACCAGTGGGTATCCATAAGTCATCCAAGGACTATCTGAGGATCATCCAAGGGCATTCAATGGCTATCTCAAGAGCCATCAAAGGGACAATCAGTGGGTATCCAAAAGTCATCCAAGGACTATCTGAGGACCAACCAAGGGCATTCAAGGGCCATTCAATGGCTATCCCAAGAGTCATCTAAGGGACAATCAGTGGGTATTCAAAAGTCATCCAAGGACTATCTGAGGACCAACCAAAGGCATTCAAGGGCAATTCAATGGCTATCCCAAGAGCTGTGTAAGGGACGTCCAAGGGGCATCCAAGGGGCATCTAAAAAACACGCAAGGGGAATCCAAAGGACATCTAAGGGACATCCAAGAGACTTCTAAGGGACATCCAAGGGACATCCAAGGGTCATCCGACAATCAAAGGGACATCCAAGGGCCATCCAAGAATCAGCTAAGGGATAATCAAAGACCATCTGAGGGTCATGTAACGGACATTCAAAGGCTATCCAAAGACCATCCAAGGACCATTTAAGGGACATCCAAGGACCATCCAAGTGATATCTAACGGCAATCCAAGAACCATCCAAGGGACATCTAAGCTATCCAAGGGCCATCCAAAGATCATCCAAGGACAATCAAAAGGTTATCTAAGGGACATTCAAGGCCTACCCAAGGACCATCCAAAGGTTATCTAGTGGCCATCCAAGGATTATCCAAGGACCATCTAAGGACCATCTAAGGGACATCTAAAGGACATCCAAGAGACATCCAAGGATCATGTGAGGCCCATCCAAGGACCAGCCATGACTAATCCAAGGATCATCTAAGAGCTATTCGAGGACCATCCAAGGGTCATCTAAGAGACATTCAAGGGCTATCTAAGGACTGCCCGATGAATATCTAATGGCCATCTGAGGACCATCTTAGGGCCACCTGAGGGACATCCAAGGGCCATCTAAGAGCCATCCAAGGCCCAGCCAGTTCAACCTCATTCTACTATAGTGACAGTGATGATTGAGAGGATGAAGCACCAGAAGGGGATAGGAGGACCTCCAATGTAGAATTCAGCAAGTTTGATACCACTTTAATTGCCGTGGCGCAATGCTATAGACTCCTGGGAGCTGGTTTGACAAGGCATCACTGCTTTTTGGGTAGAGAAGGCCAAAGGTCTCATCAAAGTACAACTCCCGTGATTCAAAATGGGACCAAACTGCATTATGTCGGCAATGTAGACGCACCCCATCAATGCCTTCCTTCCAAAACGTGCCTTGGTGTTGTCCCTGAATATTCAACATTAGGACTGTATTCATTCAATGTTTTTCCTTTCCTCTTCCTCTTTATCCGAGGGCTTAAATACGAATTCCCTCATCCAGCTGACATGAATATTTGGATCCAAATCACCCTCTCTCTGTATTTCCTGTTCTTAAATCCTGTGGCTCGTATCCAAATCCCGGTGTCTTTCTGTTCCTTTCTTTCTCTCCTTTTTCCCTTTTCTCTTCCAAGCCGCCTTCTTGCTAATATTGCCGTGCATCAATTCCAAATCATGGCTGCTGTCTGCTTCGTATTTCTAAATAATTTATGATCAAGGGCTTAATTCTCCGGAGATCCCGCCAGCATGAAAAAGCGGGGCCTTTATGCAGAGCGCGTTCCGGGTTTGGCAACACAAAAAAAAAAAGTCAAGGCAGTCCAATCGCTTCTGATTCATTCTTACAGTTTCCAGCATCTTGTTTCCTTTGGGAGGCAAAATACACAGATTCTCCCTCTTAGCAATGGCCGGGTGCGTCTACACTGCAAGTTTAGCACAGTTTGGTACCACTTGAAGCGCCACGGTTCAATGCAATGGGAACCTTGGAGTTTCAATTTGGTGGGAAACTGACTGAAACGAAGGCCTTCTGGAACAAATCCCTAGGTATTACTATTATTGTTGTTGTCATTGTCAACATGTCATGGAAGAGCCTTTGAGGATCACACATACACACAAATAAACATATTTTGACATACATATGTTGTTAGAGACCCTAAAATGGGTCTTCTTAGGTGCACATCACGGGAGCACGAAAGGAAGGAGACAGTCCCAAAAAAAGATCAAAAAGCAAGGTTTATTTTCGTTTCTTCATGAAGAAGACGGACAACCTGGCAGCATACGCAGATGCTACCCTTCAAGTGACTGCCGTGTCCTCTTGGCTTTTTGACCACCAATATATAACCTCAAGTAAACAAGAACATTTTTTTGTCATGGAAAGTACTCTCTTTCCAGCCCCCTCCCTTGACCTTTTGATGGAAAGTACCTTCTTGTACCTGCAGACTCTGCGCTTAACCACAACCTTTGAACTTAACCACAATACAACTTCCGACCTCTACATGTCACATCTTGTTTCTTAAAAACATTTTCTTCCGTGTTGCTCTTTTTCTACAGAGAAACGGTATGTTTCTCTTTTGCTGTTAATTTCATTCAAAGCCCCTTGCTTAGCATTTGCAAATTTCACTCAAAGACCCTTTCAATGTAGTATGATTATGTATTTTAACTGTGTCTTGCCCTGCCTTGAACCATAAGAAGAGATGGGCAATAAATAAACATTATTATTATTATTATTATTATTATTATTATTATTATTATTTTAGCTTGGGTCTCCGACATTGAAAATGCCAGTTCTTAATTGCACCAAGTCCATAAGGTTGTGGGTGAACTACAACTCCTATCATGCCAGGTTAACCCTGAAAAACTCCATCTGTACTTAAAGTTTGTTATGTTGGGCGAGCTTGCACTAGATGCATCACCGGTGGGGTCCAGTGTGCTCTCTGGCTGTAGGGTAAACTACAACTCCCACTATGGTGAGTCAGTCCCCTCAAATCCCTCCAGTAGGTTGAGATACTCATGGGAGTTCTGTGTGCCAAGTTTGGTCCAGGGTGCTTTGGATGGGGAAAGTGATGCCAATGAATTTCAAGATGGCAATGGTTTGGTCAATGATACTGAGACAGAGAAGGACCAGGAGACCTCTGTGCAAAGTGTAGTTTCCCATGATAATGTCCCTGAAGGGAGTGCAACAGATAGTATACTCCCTGAATTGCTACCAGAGGGTTCCCAGGATTTGGGGCTTGAAAACAACTGGACGCCTGGCCCAGCTGCGAGACTTAATGAGCAAATAGATAGGCGAGAGGAAATTAGTCAAAACAGACAGGCCGAACAGTGCCTTCGGCGTTCTGCCAGGCTTCGACAGAAAAAGATAAGGGAATCTCAAGTAAAATGAAACCTAGCTTAACGGGGGGACAAAAGTTCCAAGTATGGGAATTATAGTCAGATGAAGCATCATTGGAATCAAGTGTAGTTCTCGTCCTTTGTTTCATGGAAGCTTTGCTTGGAAGGTTCTTGTTTTAGTATTTCTTGTTCATGGTTTGGACTCTTGAAGTGTTTGAATGCCTACTCATGCTTTGGATTAATGTTTCCTGTTTTCCTGAATTATATTAGAGAAGTGTGGACTTTGTTTTATTCACTTTGCTGAACTTTACCCTGGACTATTTTTGCTCCTGCTTATTTTGCTCCTGCTAGGACATTAACATCATCTGGGGAGGCCCTGCTCTGGGCCCCAGCTGCAACACAGGCACGCCTGGCGGGGACGAGAGACAGGGCCTTCTCAGTGGTGGCCCCTCAGCTATGGAACGCCCTTCCTACAGATATTAGATCGGCCCCTTCCCTATTGGCATTTCAGAGGAAAGTGAAGACCTGGTTGTTCGAGCAGGCATTTGAATAGGCAGTGTAATGAATATAGGAATACGGAACAACGGATGATGAGATTGGATCTTGATTCTACTGATGAGACGCTAATGAGTTGTTATAGTGATGTTTAATTGTTTACTATGTTATTGTTTTAATTGTCTCTTAACTGTTTTTATGATGTTTAGCATAGAATTTTTGCTATTGTTCTGTCGCACGCTGGGCCTGTAACAGCTGTCTTTTCTATAGGATGTATACTTTCATCCCAGCGGGAAGCCAGGGGGCCTCAACGAGAGGTTCTCAGGGATTTTTCTGAAGTGACAGTCTTTAGAGTCTTTAATGATACAATAAAGTCTTTATTATGGAACAAACAACAAATCTTCAATGGTTCAAACAACACTTCAAGGCTTTCTTAGTCTAGTCCTCAATGGACTGGTGACCTGACTTTGATTAACTGTACTTTCTCTGTAAGAAAAAAACCCTATTTAACCTCTCCCAGGCTGTTTACTATCTATGCCTCATCGGTGTGGGTCCTACTACCGATTCCAAATGCGTCTGGGTATTGAGTAGACCTACCAGCCGAGGCTTGTAGATATTTCAGCTGGAGTTCCGTGGATCTGTAGTGCTGTCCTCCCTCAGAGAATTCTTTGAAAACTTCAGGGCTGTTTTCCCTCTGATTGCTGTGAGGCTGAGAGGCTGTGAGCTCTCAGCCAGAGCCTTGGGACCTTTTCCCTGGAATTTCTGTTTCTGTTTCCCCGGATGTTCTTGAGAAAAGAAGCTTTTCTACGGGACGAGCTGGTCTACGTCCTATAGTTTAGCTTCCTTATGTGAGACTGCCCAAAAATGGCTCCTTTCCCTCCCAGAGCCCTGAACAAGGGGAACCAAAGCTTAATTATGATGGACAGGAGGCCTGCCCTATGACTGCAAACAGATAACAGAAAGAAAATAAAGTTGGAGCTCCTGGTACAGCCGTACCAGCACAGCTATTGTGAACCGCTTTGAGTCGCCTAAAGACTGAGAAAAGCAGTATACAAATGAAGTACATAAATAAATCTTCTTACCTAATTGGATTTACCTATTTCTTTTAAGTGCTTTTTACTTGCTGCTTTCTAATTATCTTCAATAAAAGGAGATACGAGTGTGGTGTTTTATAGTCAGAGGGTTTTTCCTATCCTGGAGTGCGACACAATGGAATTTAGTAAATGTGATGAAGTAGCGGGTTAAGTCTACAGTGTAGACACAACCAAAATAACCGCCACCCACATTGTAGCCCTCCCGAGGATTGATTCACAACAGACAGCATCCCAATCAGACGTCCCTAACGAAAGCCAGTTGGCATCTTTCTCTGTTTTCGGAGCCAGAACGGGAGGCAGGGAAATCATATTGTGGAGACAGAACACGGCGATAGACATCTACAAGGGTGTGTTGTTGTTTTTTTAAATCTGTCTCTATATAAAGAGGACGTCGATAGCAAACACATCCCGGCGATGACCTCCATGTCGGTTCTGCGGGCCTGCTGCTCGAAAAAGAATATATATATATATATAAACCCGGATCAATAACCCTTTCAAAACATGAAAATCGATGGCAATAGCGCCGCCGCGAAAGATGGAGCCGACAACAAGCGCAGCTGCGTGTCATCAGTCCCAAAGGAAGAGATAACACAGTGGTTTCGCACCGAGACGTCCGTACGCTTTGGCTTATTATTACTACTCCTATTTTACGGAGATATTCAGCCCTTTCCGAAGGTATACACCAGATTTTGTGGCTTTCCAGCCACAGTTTCCTGTGCAGAAAAATGTATTTAGTGAGACTTTCCTTGACAAGGGGGGAAGATCCTCTCGAGCATTGCATGGAAGTCTTTCCAGACAATACGGGCGTAGAACATTCCCAGCAAGAAGACAAAGGATGACAAGATTTAGAGCTGGAGCCTGGACAAAGCTAAGCTGTTTCCATTGGGATCGTAATGCTTGTGTGTGTCTGTGTGCGTCTGCAACACAACAAGGAGCAGCCAGGATCACCATCTTGTGGTGCAGATTGGAATATTTTCCTTTTACTTTCTTCTCCCATGTCCCTCCCTTCTCTTTTCCTTTCTTTCCCTTCTTTTTCTCCTTCCTTCCTTCCCTCTTTTTACTTTCTTCTGTCCTTCCTCCTTCCTTTCCGTCCCTCTTTTCTTTCCTTTCCTTTCCTTTTTTTCTTTCTTTCCTTCTCTCCTTTACTTTCTTCTCCCATTTCCCTTCTTTCCCATTTCCCTTCCTTCCTCCTCTCCTTTCTTTCCCTTCTTTTCCTCCTTCCTTCCTTCTCTTTTTACTTTCTTCTGTCCTTCCTCCTTCCTTTCCGTCCCTCTTTTCTTTCCTTTCCTTTCCTTTCTTTCTTTCTTTCCTTCTCTCCTTTACTTTCTTCTCCCATTTCCCTTCTTTCCCATTTCCCTTCCTTCCTCCTCTCCTTTCTTTCCCTTCTTTTCCTCCTTCCTTCCTTCCCTCTTTTTACTTTCTTCTGTCCTCCCTCCTTCCTTTCCGTCCCTCTTTCCTTTCCTTTCTTTCTTTCTTTCTTTCTTTCTTTCTTTCTTTCTTTTCTTTCTTTCTTTCTTTCTTTCTTTCTTTCTTTCCTTCTCTCCTTTACTTTCTTCTCCCATTTCCCTTCTTTCCCATTTCCCTTCCTTCCTCCTCTCCTTTCTTTCCCTTCTTTTCCTCCTTCCTTCCTTCCCTCTTTTTACTTTCTTCTGTCCTCCCTCCTTCCTTTCCGTCCCTCTTTCCTTTCCTTTCTTTCTTTCCTTTCTTTCTTTCTCCTTCCTTTCCTTTCCTTTCTTTCTTTCTTTCCTTCTCTCCTTTACTTTCTTCTCCCATTTCCCTTCTTTCCCATTTCCCTTCCTTCCTCCTCTCCTTTCTTTCCCTTCTTTTCCTCCTTCCTTCCTTCTCTTTTTACTTTCTTCTGTACTCCCTCTTTCCCCTTGACCCTTCTTTTCCTTTCTTTCACTTCTCCTTTTTCTCTTTTGTTTCCTTTCTTCCTTCTCTCCTTTACTTTCTTCTCCCATGTCCCTCCTTTCTCTTTTCCTTTATTTCCTTTCTTTTCCTCCTTCCTTCCTTCCCTCTTTTTACTATCTTCTGTCCTCCTTCCTTCCCTTCTTTCCCTTTCTTTCACTTCTCCTTTTCTCTTTCTTTCCTTCCTCTCTTCCTTCTCTCCTTTACTTTCTTCCCCATGTCCCTCTCTTCCTCCCCTTTGCCTTTATTTACCTTCTCTTCCTCCTTCCTTCCTTTACTTCCTTCCTCCCTCTCCTCCTTTCCTTTATTTCCCTTCTTTTCCTCCTTCCTTCCTTCCCTCTTTTTACTTTCTTCTGTCCTCCCTCCTTCCTTTCTTTCACTTCTCCTTTTCTCTTTCTTTCCTTCCTTCTCTCCTTTACTTCCTTCCTCATGTCCCTCTCTTCCTCCCCTTTTCCTTTATTTACCTTCTTTTCCTCCTTCCTTCCTTTACTTTCTTCTCCCATGTCCCTCACTTCTTCCTCCTTTCCTTTATTTCCATTCTTTTCCTCCTTCCTTCCTTCCCTCATTTTTTACTTTGTTCTGTCCTCCCACCTTCACTTCCATCCTTCTTTTCCTTTCTTTCACTTCTTTTTCTCTTTCTTCTTTTCTTTTCTTTCCTTCCTTTCTCTTTCTTTTCCTGTGTCCCACCATTCTTCCTCCTTTTCTCTCTTTTCCTTCTTTCTTTTTTTCCTTCCTTTTTCTCCTTTTCCTTCTTCCCCTTGCCTCCTTTCTAGTTCTCTTCTTTTTCTCTTTCTTTCTTTCTTTCTTTCTTTCTTTCTTTCTTTCTTTCTTTCTTTCCTTCTTCCCTCCCTTCCCTTCATACATATATCACCTTTCACAGAGGGCCACATTGAGGGACTCTGCCCGGTTTCCAGCCATAAAAAACATATACACTCATTAAAATATCATATATCACAATTACAAAACAACTTTAAAAACACTATATATAAAACTACAGTGGTCAGTCGTCCTATTAAGATGGATCTACATCAACTTCCATCCAGGGTCCTATGGTGTTGTCTCATTCATCGAAGGCCTGACTCCACAGCCACGTCTTCACCCGTTTCCTAAATGTTAGGATGGATGGGGTGGTTCTGGCCTCCAGAGGGAGAGAGTTCCAGAGTTGCGGGGCCACCACCGAGAAGGCCCTGTCCCTCGTCCCCACCAGGCGCGCTTGCGAGGCCGGTGGGACCGAGAGCAGGGCCTCTCCAGATGATCTTAATAATCTTGATGGTTCATAGGGGAGAATACGTTCAGAGAGGTAAACAGGGCCGGAGTCGTTTAGGGCTTTATAGGTCAACACCAGCACTTTGAATTGTGCTTGGAAGCTAATTGGCAGCCAGTGGAGCTGGCGCAACAGAGGAGTAGTATGCTCCCTGTACTCCGCTCCTGTTAGTAATCTGGCTGCCGCTCATTGGACTAGTTGAAGCTTCCGGGCAGTCTTCAGAGGCAACCCCACGTAGAGAGCGTTGCAGTAGTCTAAGCGGGATGTAACCAAAGCGTGTACTACCGTGGCCAAGTCAGCCCTCCCAAGGTACGGACGCAGCTGGCGCACAAGTTTTAATTGTGTGAAAGCTCCCCTGACCACCGCTGAGACCTGGGGTTCCAGGCTCAGCGATGAATCCAGGAGAACTCCCAGACTGCGTACCTGAGCTTTTAGGGGGAGTGTGACCCCGTCCAGCACAGGCTGTAACCCCGTACCCTGTTGGGTCTTACGACTGACCAGGAGTACCTCTGTCTTGTCTGGATTTAGTTTCAATCTGTTGTCCCTCATCCAGTCCGAGACAGCGGCCAAGCACCGGTTCATGACCTGAACAGCCTCCTTAGTGGCAGGTGGAAAGGAGTGATAGAGTTGGACATCATCTGCGTACAGATGACATCGCACCCCAAAACTCTGGATGATCTCTCCCAACGGCTTCATGTATATGTTAAACAACATAGGGGACAGTATTGAGCCCTGCGGGACTCCACAGTGCAATGGCCGAGGAGTCGAGTAGGAGTCCCCTAGTGACACCTTCTGGGAGCGACCCTCGAGAAAGCACCTAGCAACAGCCGACTCGGTGTCATCACAGAGGGCCACTTCACCTAACAAAGAGTCAATCCAGTGGCATCACAGTGGGCCATTTCACCAAGTGACAGCTGATCTGGTGACATCGCAGAGGGCCACTTCACCAAGCAACAGCCAATCCGGTGACATCACAGAGACTCACGTCACTTAGCAATAGCCAACCCAGTGACATCACAGAGGGCCACTTCACCTAGCCATAGCCTTTGTTGTGCAAACGGGCAAACACACATACAGCCATATGTCCATACATTGACTCTTATATGTATAGATACGCTTCCGCTCATCAAAGACTGCATAGCAGAACTTCAAAAGGGATCCCGTTCTGGAAGTCGATGCAAATCCAACCAAGATTTTCGGGGAAGGGAGGCTCAGTTTGTAAATAAATCAACGCCTACGCCGTTGTCGAGTTTACATTCCACCTCTTTCTCTCTCTCTCTCTCTCTCTTCCCAAGATGTGACCGGACTGCAAATGAGGATGAGGAGAGAATTAGATTCTCGTCCTCGATAATAATAATCATAACCTCCCTCTCCGCAGCCGGGCCCGAAAATGGAAAGGGATTAATGCAGTCGGAAGGCGGCGGATGTGCGAGAAGTAATTAAAGCTTTCCTGGGTATGTGTTTAGCCCCAAAGGAGACCCTCCAAACAGGGCCCCGTGCTCATTAGAGGAGCATAATTAGAAATCCAATGCCAATCCCCCGGCACTCGGCTCCAGACTCTTTCCCCTCTGCGACCCCTAACGAACACAGCAAGTGTCAGATGCTGGCAAAGGACAGGCCGGATGGCCATCTGTCAGGAGGGTTTGGATTGTGTCTTCCGTTTTGGCAGAACTGGGTGGCCCTTGGGGTCTCTTCCAACTGCAGCATTCTAAGATTTGGTGGGATTTTGGAGATGTTGTACCCCAATATCATCTTCCCAAACCACGTCGCTTGAAAACACATATTTCTGATGGTCTTGGGAGCCCCTTTGGCATAGTCATTTGGGTTCACAGCGCTCTCTGGTGAACTATCAATCCCAGCAACTGCAACTGCAACTCCCAAACTCCACCAGGGTTCACATTTGGACGTATTAAGTATTCGTGCCAAGTTTGGTCCAAATCCATCATTGTTTGAGTCTAAAATGCTCTCTGTATGTAGGAGAACTACAACTCCAAAACTCAAGGTCAATGCCCACCAAACCCTTCCAGTATTTTCTGTTGGTCAAGGGAGTTCTGTGTGCCAAGATTGGCTCAATGCCATCATTGGTGAAGTTCAGAATACTCTTTGTAGGTGAACTATAAATCCCAGCAACTACAACTCCCAAGTGTCAAGGTCTATTTTCCCCAAACTCCACCAGTGTTCACATTTGGGCATATTGAGTATCCATGCCAAATTTGGTCCAGATCTATCGTTGTTTGATTCTTCAGTGCTGTCTAGGTGTAGGTGAACTACAATTCCAAAACTCAATGCACACCAAATCCTTCCAAGTAAACTACATCTCCCCTAAATCACTGTCAATCCTTCCCAAGTTGCTCCAGTATTTTTGGTTGGTCACGGGGGTTTTGTGTGGGAAGTTTGGCCCAATTCTATCGTTAGTGAGGTTCAAAGAGCTCTTTGATTGTAGGTGAACTATAAATCCCAGCAACTACAACTCCCAAGTATCAAGGTCTATTTCCCCCAAACTCCACCAGTGTTCACATTCTGGCATATTGAGTATTCGTGCCAAGTTTGGTCCAGATCCATCATTGTTTGAGTCTAAAATGCTCTCTGTATGTAGGAGAACTACAACTCCCAAACTCAAGGTCAATGCCCACCAAACCCTTCCAGTTATTTTCTTTTGGTCATGGGAGTTATTTGTGCCAAATTTGACACAGTTCAGAATGCTCTTTGATTGTAGGTGAACTATAAATCCCAGCAACTACAACTCCCAAGTATCAAGGTCTATTTCGCCCAAACTCCATCAGTGTTCACATTCTGGCATAGTGAGTATTCGTGCCAAGTTTGGTCCAGATCTATCATTGTTTGAGTCTAAAATGCTCTCTGGATGTAGGAGAACTACAACTCCCAAACTCAAGGTCAGTGCCCACCAAACCCTTCCAGTATTTTCTGTTGGTCAAGGGAGTTCTGTGTGCCAAGTTTGGTTCAATTCCATCATTGGTGGAGTTCAGAATATTCTTTGACTCTAGGTGAACTATAAATCTCAGTAACGACAACTCCCAAGTGTCAAGGTCTATTTTCCCCAAACTCCACCAGTATTCACATTTTGGCATATTGAGTATTCGTACCAAGTTTGGTCCAAATCCATCATTGTTTGAGTCCACAGTGCTCTCCAGATGTAGGTGAACTATAACTCCCAAACTCAAAGTGAGTGCTCACCAAACCCTTCCAGTATTTTCTGTTGATCAAGGGATTGGTTCAATTCCATCAGCAACTAACTCCATCTGCATTCATATTTGGGCTTATGGAGTATTCGTGCCAAGTTTGGTCCAGATCCTTCATTGTTTGAGTCCACAGTGCTCTCCAGATGTAGGTGAACTACAACTCCCAAATTCAAGGTCAGTGCCCACCAAACCCTTCCAGTATTTTCTGTTGATCAAGGGATTGGTTCAATTTCATCACTGGTGGAGTTCAGAATACTCTTTGATTGCAGGTGAACTATAAATCCCTGCAACTACAACTCCCAAATACCAAGGTCTATTTTTCCCAAACTCCACCACTGTTCACATTTGGGCATATTGAGTATCTGTGCCAAATTTGCTCCAGATCTATCAATTTTTGAGTCTACGGTGCTGTCTGGGTGTAGGTGAACTAGAACTCCAAAACTCAAGGTCAATGCCCACCAAATCCTTCCAGGTAAACTACATCTCCCCTAAATCACTGTCAATTCTTCCCAAGTCCCTCTAGTATTTTCTGTTGGTCATGGGGGTTCTTTGTGCGACCCCCATGACCAACAAGGGGTTCAGAGGGCTCTTTGATTGTAAGTGAACTATAAATCCCTGCAACTACAACTCCCAAGTGTCAAGGTCTATTTCCCCCAAACTCCACCAGTGTTCACATTCCGGCATATTGAGTATTCCTACCAAGTTTGGTCCAGATCCATCATTGTTTGAGTCCACAGTGCTCTCCAGATATAGGAACTACAACTCCCAAACTCAAGGTCAATGCCCATCAAACCCAGTATTTTCTGTTGGTCTGAGAGTTCTGTGTGCCAAGTCTGTTTCAATTCTATTGTTGGTGGAGTTCAGAATGCTGTTTGATTGTAGGTGAACTATGAATCCCAGGAACCACAACTCCCAAATGACAAAATCAATCCCCCGCCAACCCCACCAGTATTCAAATTTGGACGTATTGTGTATTAGTGCCAAATTTGGTCCAGTGACTGAAAATACATCCTGCATATCAGATATTGACATTACGATTCATAACAGGAGCAAAATGACAGATGTGAAGTAGCAACGAAAATAATGTTATGGTTGGGGGTCACCACAAGATGAGGAACTGTATTAAGGGGTCGCGGCATTAGGATGGTTGAGAAACACTGACCCTGGTATAGGGTTGCAATGGCAATATGACCCGTACTGCCAGCCACGTCTTTCTGGTCCAGAGTTCCTCTCCGATCATCTCCTTGCACAAATCTCTTTATTCAAGGCTCAGCGGAGAGCAGAGCGGGATCCTTTTGTTCTCCGGTCTTCTCGAGGCAACGGATGCAAGCCGAGGATCAGATTACATCCCTTTAGGCCAAATAACCTCCTCTTCGGCGGAGAGGAATCGAGCGCATTGTACATGCAATGATGGCCTCAATGTGAAAAAGCAAGGAGAGTGAATGTTGCAGGATTTGCCGATACGGGGAAGTGATTTAGAGTTTCCAAATCACGACCTCTTTGAACCGCTGCAAGCTGGATAGCAAGTGTCCCAGAAGTAAACAAACACATGCTTCAACTCATCTATCCGCAGAATCGACCTACCAGTATCTGACCTATCTACACACACACACTGTTTAGTAAATTCAGGTTGGCATCTAAAATATCCGGAGACTTTACAATATATACAATTGTTCAACAGTATATGCAGATCCACTTTTCTTGTGCTTGCGAACAATCAGAGTTATCAAAGAGTCACATACAACATAAGGAGATGCTCACACAGAGTCATACAGGAGAGAGAAAGGTGGATGCTTTGATGATGGACCAGAGGCGGCCCTAGGTAATTTTCAACGGTAAGCAAACAGTATTTGCCCCCCCCCCCCCAACCAATCATTGATATATATTTTCTGTTTGTTGTGGGAGTTCTGTGTGCCATATTTGGTTCAATTCCATCATTGGTGGAGTTCAGAATGCTCTTTGATTGTAGGTGAACTATACATACCAGTAACTACACTTGCCGCACTTGCTCCCTTGCCTGGCCCGCTTTGGGTCCGGAGGCGTGCCTGAAGACCCCGGCGTGTGCACCAAAAGTCACCTCTTCTCCTGACTTTCTCCTCAGCCATTGGGACCGAGAGAGAGAGAGAGAGAGAGAGAGGTGGAGATGCCCACCTTTCCTGAAGGTAGGCGCAAAAACAAAGGAGGGAGCGGAGGTGGGAGATACCTCCAACTGGAGGGGCTCTCTCTCTCTCTCTCTTGGTCCCAATGGCTGAAGAGAAAGTCAGGAGAAGAGGCGACTTTTGGTGCGCACGCTGGGGTCTTCAGACATGCCTCCGGACCCAAAGCGGGCCAGGCGCAGCAGCTCTGCCCCTTGGCCCACCCACGGATTGGGGGGAGGAGAGGAGGCGGGTGGAGCGCTGGGGGATCGGGAAAGCTAGCCGGTGATGGGGAAGGGATCGAACGCGGAGAACGATTGAGCGCCTTCTCTGCTCGCGCACCCGGTGGCCAGGTGGAGCAGGAACGAGAGGGGCGAGGCGAGGCTCAAGGGCCCGGCCCCCTTGGGAAGCGGATCGCCTGGCAGTGAGGCAAGAAAACCGAGGATCCCCCCGGACTGCTAGGGCTGTTGTGAGCTGAGGGGGCGCTCCTCAAGTGGCGGTCGAGGGGCATTTACAGAGGTACCGCTGCGCCCCTGGCAAAAAAAAAGTGTTCTGCGACTGCTTACTTCGCATAATGGACGAGCCGCCCCTGTGATGGCCCGTACCTCGTGAAGGCAGATCTGGCCAGGGTGGTCTGTTGCATCCCAGTTCAGGAAACGAGACCATAAGATTAAATCCACCACACTGGACTGTGGGGAAAAAAACAATCCTCTTTATTGATGAAAAATGGTTACAAAATTTATTTATTTATTTATTTACCTTACTTATATACCGCTGTTCTCAGCCCGAAGGCGACTCACAGCGGTTCACAACAAATACGAACAGCAAAAATTCAGTGCTACAGTATAGAAACAGTTAACAACCTAACACATTACACAATTAATAAACAGTTACTACAATACCCATTCACTGTCGTCTCGTCATCAAAAACATGTTCCAGATTCGTCATCCATTGTTCCATTCCAGTGTTCATTAACCAATCATTGCATTAGAAACACAGCAGTCAGGAAAATCTCTGAACTTGAGCAAAATTCCAAAAGACACAATACAGAAACCAGGAACCTGTTAGCATCACTAACTGTACTTGAAAACTAGAAACCTCTGGGAATGTAGGCCATGGAACACAGGAACTCTGCCAAGGTACTGCCTCAGTCTAAAACGTTGCTTGATCTAGCTAGACAGCCGGGAAGAGGCCCCTTATACTAAAGAAACTATTTCTTGAAATGCCTCCAGACTTTGAAGCCTCCCTCTCCTGTAATCTATTTGACCTTCGTAGAAACTGCGACTCCCTCCTGTTTTTCCAAATCTGTTCTCTTCGGTGCTCATTAGCAAACCCAGGTGTGAGTCCCCCTGGAGAGCTCTCACTGCTTGATTCCAAAACATTTTCATCAAGAAGTTCAGTTTCACTTTCCCCGCCACTGGCCTCATAATCAACAGATTCAACCCCATCAGGGAAAGACACATGTTCAGAGGCCTGTTCAGTTGCATCAGGAAATACAATTAAAGAAGCAGGTTCAGGTTCTGGTTCGCACGGAGGCTGAACCCCAACATGGTCCAGGCCTTAGTCACCTCCAGTTCGGACTACTGTAATGCACTCTACGTGGGGCTGCCCTTGAAAATGGCCCGGAAATTTCAATTGGTACAATGGGTGGCAGCCGGGTTACTAACCGGTGCTTCTTGCAGGGAGTGGTCAACCCTCCTGTTTAAGGAGCTCCATTGGCTGCCGTTCATTTTCCGGTCCTAACTGAAGGTGCAGGTTCTTACCTACAAAGCCCTGAACGGTTTGGGACCCGCCTACCTGCGTGACCGCATCTCTGTGTACGAACCCACACAATCTCTTCATCATCTGGAGAGGCCCTGCTCGCGTTCCCACCTCCATCGCAGGCGCGATTGGTGGGGACGAGGGAGAGGGCCTTCTCGTGGTGGCCCCTCGACTCTGGAACTCACTCCCCAAGGACATCAGGCATGCCCCAACTCTGGCAGTCTTTAGGAGGAGCCTGAAAACGTGGCTGTTCCAGTGTGCCTTCCCAGAATAAGGAAATTCCCAGCAATATGTCCCTAAATGCACTTTATTAGTGATCTAGGATTGTCTGCACGCCCCATCTCAACATGTATCTTGGGATATATTATTATTGTATCTTGGAATTTGTGTTTTGGGATATATTATTATTGTAACTCGGGATACATTATTATTGTATCTCGGGATATATTACTGTATCTTGGGATATATTATTATTGTATCTTGGGATATATTATTATTGTATCTTGGGATATATTATTATTGTATCTTGGGATATATTATTATTGTATCTTGGGATATATTATTATTGTATCTTGGGATATATTGTTATTGTATCTTGGGATATATTTATTGTATCTCGGGATATATTATTATTGTATCTCGGGATATATTATTACTGTATCTCGGGATATATTATTATTGTATCTCGGGATATATTATTATTGTATATTGGGATACATTATTATTGTATATTGGGATACATGATTATTGTATCTTGGGATATATTAACTGGGATATATCATTGTTGTATCTTGGGATATATTATTATTGTATCTTGGGGTATATTATTATTGTATCTTGGGATGTATTATTATTGTATCTTGGGATATATTATTGTATCTTGGGATATATTATTATCGTATCTTGGGATGTATTATTATTATTGTATCTCGGGATATATTATTATTGTATCTCGGGATATATTATTATTGTACCTTGGGATACATTATTATTGCATCTTGGGATATATTAATTGGGATATATTATTGTTGTATCTTGGAATATATTATTATTGCAACTTGGAATATATTATTATTGCAACTTGGGATGTATTATTGTGTCTTGGGATATATTATTATTGCATCTTGGGATATATTATTGTTGCTTTTGTTGTTGTCCTTTTATTAGCCGGCTCCTCTTGTTCCTGATGGAGCCAACCCAGCAAAGCCACTGGATCCACAGAGTTCTGCAAGAACCCAAGCAAACCTTTGCTGTGTGCGGGCGACTTTAATGCAAACACATCTGAAATGTAAACACACACCTGATCCTTATTGCAACATGACATTCACAGTCATACCGATGTGCTGTCAATGCACCATGTAAGGATATCCGACCTGAATTCAGTCTGCAGCAAATAAGGCCAGCTGAGGACGAAGGAGGGAGGAAGAGAGAGAAACCGGGACACTTTAAACGCAGCGGGCAAAGTGGGATGGCAGAGGAGTAATCTTCGGAGGGAACGGTCCTCCAAAAAAAAGGAACTTTTCTCCACTTTTCCCTCATTAGATCATTTGGGGAAAGTCTGGAAGCACAAAAGCAAGTCTAGTCCTCTCCTGGACTCGAATGATGTTAGTATTCTACTCCATCACTCCTGCTTTGCAAGCATTCCGATAATTATGACAGAAGAGGGACTAATTTAAGCCTTAATTATGCAAATGTATCTTGACAGCCATCTCGGCGGAGGAGAAGGGGGTCTGGTTCGTCACGCCTCTCCCTGTCCCTCTCCTTGCCACCTCCGCCGTGCCCGATCCAATTTGCATCTCCAAGTCAGGCCTGCCATTAGCAATTTGGTGGAGCTTCCCAGCACACCTGGAAGCCACAGCCACCTGGAGTGCATTGGCAGATGGGTAGGCATGGCTTGGGGAAGTTACTTTTGAAAAGCCAGCTTCGGAAAGGACACTGGCTGAGCGGAATGAGAAACCCATAGGATCCTGGAGTTGGAAGAGACCCCCAAAGGCCATCCAGTCCAACCCTATTCTGCCAGGACGGAAGACATAATCAAAACCTTCCCGACAGATGACTGTCTCGTCTCTGAATCATCAAATTTTACCATCCGAGAGTTGGAAGCGACCCCCAAAGGCCATCCAGTCCAACTCCATTCTGCCAGGATGGAATACACAATCAAAACCCTCCCGACAGATGACCCCTCTGCCTCTGAATCATGGAATCTTACCATCCTAGAGTTGGAAGAGACCTCCAAAGGCCATCCAGTCCAACCCTATTCTCACAGGATGGAAGACACAATCAAAACCCTCCCGACAGATGACCATCTCATCCCTGAATCATTAAATCTTACCATCTGAGAGTTGGAAGAGATTCCCAAAGGCCATCCAGTCCAATCCTACTCCGCCATGAAGGAAAACACAATCAAAACCCTCCCGACAGATGACCATTTAACCTCTGAATCATAGAATCTTACCATCCTTGAATTGGAAGAGATCCCAAAAGGACATGTAGTTCAACCTCCTTCCACCAAGACAGAAAACACAATCAAAACCCTCCTGATAGATGACCACTCAGCCTCTGAATCGTGGAATGTTACCATACTAGAGTTGAAAAAGACTCCCAAAGGCCATCCAGTCCAACCCTATTCTGCCAGGATGGAAGACACAATCAAAACCCTCCCGACAGATGACTATCTCATCTCTGAATCATCAAGTCATACCATCCAAGAGTTGGACGAGACCCCCAAAGGCCATCTAGTCCAACTCCATTCTGCCAAGACAGAAAACTCAACCAAAACCCTCCCAACAGATAGATGTCCATTTCACCTCTGAATCATAGAACTTACCATCCTAGAGTTGGAAGAGATCCCCAAAAGGACATCTAGTCCAACCCCCTTCCACCAAGATGGAAAACACAATCAAAGCCCTCCCAATAGATGACCACTCAGCCTCTGAATCACAGAATCTTTCCATTCTAGAGTTGGAAGAGACTCCCAAAGGCCATCCATTCCAAACCTATTCTGACAGGATGGAAGACACGATCAAAACTCTCCCAACAGATGACCATCTAACCTCTGAATCCTGGAATCTTTCTATCCTAGAGATGGAAGAGACCCCCAAAGGCCATCCAAACTGACCCTTTTCTGCAGGGAAAACATTTAAGACACAATATTATTCCAGATGAGGCCTGACCAAAGCAGAATTGTTCCCAAGCCGTATCCAATATTAGGGAAACTGCACACCAAGGAAACCAAGGAAGGGTATGTCTCGAGTTTGCGGAGGTGTGCGCGGTGTTTTTGTCTCCCCAACCCAAGTGACAACTGCCTTTTTCTCAGGAACATCCTGCCGGGACTCGCTGTGCCGAGAACAGACGTTCCCGAAATAGCTAAGGCGGACAGATTTTCCCCGTCGCGCGGAGTCCACAGAAGCGCGGCGCACCGGCTGTGAGCCGAGCGATGACATGCGGAGCGCACCGTGCCACTTCCCCAGATGGCGAAGGAACAGGCACACTGACAATGTGGGTTTCCATGGGGAGAATATGGACAGTGCTACACAAAAAAAGGAAATGCAGATATACAGGATGGGTATCTATGCTTGGAAACAGTGCGAAAAGGATCTCGGAGTGTCCGCAGATCCCAAGTGGAACATGAGCCGATGGCATGATGCAGCAGCGACAAAACCCAATGCGATTCCTGGCTGCATTGATCAGAGGATAATGTTTGTTTACATTGAGGGAAGGCATAGTCCTCCTCTATTCTCCTTTGGTCAAGCCACCCCTGGAATAATATTGTGCCTTAATGCATCACAAGCGGAGCATGAGATAACTGCGTAATGTGGCAGCAAAAAAGATCCAATGCGATTATAGAATCATAGAATCATAGAATCAAAGAGTTGGAAGAGACCTCATGGGCCATCCAGTCCAACCCCTTCTGCCAAGAAGCAGGAATATTGCATTCAAATCACCCCTGACAGATGGCCATCCAGCCTCTGTTTAAAAGCTTCCAAAGAAGGAGCCTCCACCACACTCCGGGGCAGAGAGTTCCACTGCTGAACGGCTCTCAACGTCAGGAAGTTCTTCCTCATGTTCAGATGGAATCTCCTCTCTTGTAGTTTGAAGCCATTGTTCCATTGCGTCCTAGTCTCCAAGGCAGCAGAAAACAAGCTTGCTCCCTCTCATCCCTGACTGCACAAGTCTCCAGCCCTCAATGAGTAGATAGACTAGATAAACTTAGGGATTCCTCCCTATTTCCTGTAGTTAAGTTGGTTAAGAAGGGGTTAAGAAGGGGGATTGCCCTTTGCATGGTACTATCTCCTCCCCATTTGAATACCTAGGAATGTAATCCTATAGGGAAAACGTAACTTCCTCTTTTAAGTGTATCTTTATTGCCCTAGGCTGGGCCATGTGGCCTGTCTCCATTTTCAGGCTCTCTTCCTTTTTGTCCTCCATAGAGTGAGGAAGCATCTTGCTTTTGTCCAGCAAGGATGTAGTAGAAATAGTTACTTTTATTATTTTTCCTTTTCTTTTACCTTAGATGATAGCTCAGTGAAGCTAGTTAGCTCCAAGAACCTTTCCTATCCAGAATGGATTTCTTTTATCTTTAATAAACATATTATTTTGATCCTATGAGTTGTGGATCTGCAATCCTGTTCCATCCTGCTGAATGGAAGTCATACCTTGCTCACTACATGTAAGTTTCTGCTGCTTATTTACTGTGCACCCTGCACTCTGCTATATTTTGGTGGAATCACCCCCAGAGAGGGTTATTTTTGAGCCTAACAGCTCTTGATTCCCAACAAAAACAAGCTTGCTCCCTCCTCCCTGTGGCTTCCTCTCACATATTTTATACATGGCTATCATATCTCCTCTCAGCCTTCTCTTCTTCAGGCTAAACATGCCCAGCTCGTTAAGCCGCTCCTCATAGGGCTTGTTCTCCAGACTCTTGATCATTTTTATTTTATCATTATTTATTTATTTTATTACTATTATATTTATTATTTATTATTATTTTATTTATTATTACCTTTTATCATTTTAGTCGCCCTCCTCTGGACACATTCCAGCTTGTCAATATCTCTCTTGAATTGTGGTGCCCAGAATTGGACACAATATTCCAGGTGTGGTCTAACCAAGGCAGAATAGAGGGGAAGCATGACTTCCCTGGATCTAGACACTATGCTCCTATTGATGCAGGCCAAAATCCCATTGGCTTTTTTTGCCGCCACATCACATTGTTGGCTCATGTTTAACTTGTTGTCCACGAGGACTCCAAGATCTTTTTCACACGTACTGCTCTCGAGCCAGGCGTCACCCATTCTGTATCTTTGCATTTCATTTTTCCTGCCAAAGTGGAGTATCTTGCATTTGTCACTGTTGAACTTCATTTTGTTAGTTTTGGCCCATCTCTCTAATCTGTCAAGATCGTTTTGAATCCTGCTCCTGTCCTCTGGAGTCTTGGCTCTCCCTCCCAATTTGGTGTCGTCTGCAAACTTGATGATCCTGCCTTCTAGCCCTTCATCTAAGTCATTAATAAAGATGTTGAACAGGACCGGGCCCAGGACAGAACCCTGCGGCACTCCACTTGTCACTTCTAGATTCTAGACTGCATCAATAGGAGGATAGTATCCAGATTGAGATATATGATAGTCGTACTCTATTACGCTTTGGTCAAGCCTCACCTGGAATAATATTGTGCCTTACTGCATCACAAGTGGAATATGAGTCAACAAGGTAATGCGGTAGCAAAAAAAATCCAATGTGATTCTAGGCTGTATCAATAGGAAGATAGTATGCAGATTAAGGAATATCATAATCCAACTCTATTTTGCTTTGGTCAAGCTTCACCTGGAATAACATTGTGCCTTAGCGCATCACAAGCGGAATATGAGCCCACAGGGTAATGCGGCAGCAAAAAAAATCCAATGCGATTCTAGTCTGCATCAATAGGAGGATAGTATCCAGACTGAGAGATATGATTGTCGTACTCTATTCTGCTTTGGTCAAGCCTCACCTGGAATAACATTGTGCCTTAGCGCATCACAAGCGGAATATGAGCCAACAAGGTAATGCGGCAGCAAAAAAAATCCAATGCGATTCTAGGCTGCATCAATAGGAAAATAGTATCCAGATTAAGGAATATGATAATCCAAGACTGCATCAATAGGAGGATAGTATCCAGACTGAGAGATATGATAGTCGTACTCTATTCTGCTTTGGTCAAGCCTCACCTGGAATAATATTGTGCCTTAGTGCATCACAAGCAGAATATGAGCCAACAGTGTGATGCGGCAGCAAAAAAAAATCCAATGCGATTCTAGGCTGCATCAATAGTAAGATAGTATAGGAATATGAAGTTATATACTACATGGCTCTGTAATAAACACAGAGTTGTTTTGGAAGCCAGGCCAGAAGAGAGAGCGCTGACCGCCCAGCCTTCCCGGCTGGAAACAAAACAGCCTCAAATGCAATTTTGCAGCTCAGCTGGACCTGCCTCCGAACAGATGTGCGCTGGCGACAGTCATATAAATTATTCTGCTGGAAGGAAAAGGAGAAGCGATTAAAAAATATATCCTCCCTGCATCACCGCCTCTTTGGTGTAATAAAGGCATCGCGCTGCCAAGAAGTCCGTGTCGGCAAAAGGGCATCGATGCGCCAACCTTGGGAAGAGCGTCAGGACCTAGAATAAGGAAGGATCGATCACACCGAATTTCCGAAAACGGGTTCGGATTCTGGCGTTTTGGGGGGTTTGGGGGCACTCTGCGCATGCTCCAAAGGACCTATGCGTGCGGAGGAGCCAGGCCTCACCTTGATGCAATATTTAGGCCGTCAATTATTCATACTTCAGGAGACAATGCGGTGTGTTGAAAGGCACGGTTTCACCCAAGTGCTCGGATGCGAACCAAAAATGACATATTGCCCTATAGCTCCTACTACAGAGAATGGTTGCCCTATAGCTCCTACTATAGCGAATGGTTGCCTTATAGGTTGACCTATATGGTTGACCTATAGCTCCTACTACAGCGAATGGTTGACCTATAGCTCCTACTACAGCGAATGGTTGACCTATAGCTCCTACTATAGCGAATGGTTGACCTATAGCTCCTACTATAGCGAATGGTTGACCTATAGCTCCTACTACGGTGAATGGTTGACCTATAGCTCCTACTACGGTGAATGGTTGACCTATAGCTCCTACTACAGTGAATGGTTGACCTATAGCTCCTACTACGGCGAATGGTTGCCCTATAGGTTCACCTATATGGCTGACTTATAGCTCCTACTATAGCAAATGGTTGCCCTACAGGTTGACCTATAACTCCTACTATAGCAAATGGTTGCCCTATAGGTTGACCTATATAGTTGACCTATAGCTCCTACTACGGCGAATGGTTGACCTATAGCTCCTACTACAGTGAATGGTTGACCTATAGCTCCTACTATAGCGAATGGTTGACCTATAGCTCCTACTATAGCTAATGGTTGCCTTATAGGTTGACCTATATGGTTGACCTATAGCTCCTACTACAGCGAATGGTTGACCTATAGCTTCTATTATGGTGAATGGTTGACCTATAGCTCCTACTACAGCGAATGGTTGACCTATAGCTCCTACTACAGCGAATGGTTGACCTATAGCTCTTACTATAGCGAATGGTTGACCTATAGCTCCTACTATGGCAAATGGTTGACCTATAGATCCTACAATGTTGAATGGTTGACCTATAGCTCCTACTACAGCGAATGGTTGACCTATAGCGCCTACTACAGTGAATGGCTGCCCTATAGCTCCTACTATAGCGAATGGCTGCCCTATAGCTCCTACTATAGCGAATGGTTGACGTATAGCTCCTACTACAGTGAATGGTTGACCTATAGCTCCTACTATAGCGAATGGTTGACCTATAGCTCCTACTATAGCTAATGGTTGCCTTATAGGTTGACCTATATGGTTGACCTATAGCTCCTACTACAGCGAATGGTTGACCTATAGCTTCTATTATGGTGAATGGTTGACCTATAGCTCCTACTACAGCGAATGGTTGACCTATAGCTCCTACTACAGCGAATGGTTGACCTATAGCTCTTACTATAGCGAATGGTTGACCTATAGCTCCTACTATGGCAAATGGTTGACCTATAGATCCTACAATGTTGAATGGTTGACCTATAGCTCCTACTACAGCGAATGGTTGACCTATAGCGCCTACTACAGTGAATGGCTGCCCTATAGCTCCTACTATAGCGAATGGCTGCCCTATAGCTCCTACTATAGCGAATGGTTGACGTATAGCTCCTACTACAGTGAATGGCTGCCCTATAGCTCCTACTATAGCGAATGGCTGCCCTATAGCTCCTACTATAGCGAATGGTTGACGTATAGCTCCTACTACAGCGAATGGCTGCCCTATAGCTCCTACAATGTTGAATGGTTGACCTATAGCTCCAACTACAGCAAATGGTTGACCTATAGCTCCTACTATGGCAAATACCACTCCTCTGTTGAGCCAGCTCCACTGGCTGCCAATTTGCTACCGGGCACAATTCAAAGTGCTGGCTTTAGCCTATAAAGCCCTAAACGGTTCTGGCCCTACTTACCTCTCCGAACGCATCTCCTCCTATGAACCGGCTAGGACACTAAGATCATCTGGGGAGGCCCTGCTCTCGGTCCTGCCTGCATCACAGGCACGACTGGCAGGAACGAGAGACAGGGCCTTCTCGGTGGTGGCCCCTCGGCTATGGAATGCCCTACCGGTTGACATCAGACAGGCCCCTTCGTTGCTGGCGTTTTGGAGGAAGGTCAAGACATGGCTCTACGAGCAAGCGTTTGGCTAAACAATGCAACTGAACAACTGAACACAGGAAGTCGGTAAAACTGAACATAGGAATGGCACAAGGATTATGAGAATGGATCTTGTTCTGTTGAGGCGTCATGAATTGATAAGGAATTGATAATAATTGTTGATTTTGTTGTAATGTGTGATGTGTTTTTAACTGTATATTACTGTATAACTTGCACTGTGTAAACCGCATTGAGTCGCCTAATCTAGGCTGAAAAATGCGGTATAGAAATAAAGCAAATAAATAAATAAATAAATATTTATATAGATTAATAATATAATGAGGTCTTAGCCATCATGGGTGTCATGATCAGCGCTTTCATTCGGGGACAATTCCATCCTAGATTTCATGTGTTTCCTCCACCACAGACATCCCAGTGTTTCTTACTCTCTCCATTAGTGTGGAATTTGCATGACTCCACCCACTGCCTCTCCCTTCACCCTTTCCTATTCTTTTCTATGGCACACAGCAAACAGAGGAATTGATCAGCAACTGAACATACTAGAGAGGTTGGGGGAGAATTCACCATGATTTATAGGTCCTGGGATGTATAGTCCACCTGCAATCTAAGAGCACTCTGAACTCCACCAATGATGGGATTGGACCAAACTTGGCACATAGCAAACAGATGGATTGATCAGCAACTGAATATATTAGAATGGTTTGGGGAGAATTCACCATGATTTACAGGAGTTGTAGGTCCTGGGATGTATAGTTCACCTGCAATCTAAGAGCACTCTGAACTCCACCAAAGATGGAATTGGACCAAACTTGGCACACAGAACCTCCATAACCAGCAAACAATACTGGAGATCTTTGGGGAAAATTCACCTTGATTTGGGGGAGTTGTAGTTCACCTCCATCCAGAGCGTACTATGAACCCAAACAAGGATGGATCTGGACCAAACTTGGCATGCA
Organism: Anolis sagrei ordinatus; assembly: GCF_025583915.1. Classification (NCBI taxonomy): domain Eukaryota; kingdom Metazoa; phylum Chordata; class Lepidosauria; order Squamata; family Anolidae; genus Anolis; species Anolis sagrei. The sequence continues at coordinate 31,538,694 of NW_026844589.1, forward strand.
CACCCAATATGCCCAAATTTGAATACTGGTGGGTTTTGAGGGGAATTGGCATGGAGATTTTGGAGTTGTAGGCACTGGGATGTATAGTTCACCTGCAATCTAAGAACACTCTGAACTCCACCAAAGAGGGAATTGGACCAAACTTGGCACACAGAACCCCCATGACCAACAGAAAATACGAGAAGGGTTTGATGGATGTTGAGCTTGAGTTTGGGAGTTGTAGTTCACCTACATCCTACTTACCTAGATCTCCTTCAATGGCAAGTTTCAGAAAGCCATTCTGACGTTAAATGGCTGACATCAAGCGGCCGGCAGAGAGATTGCAACTGAAATATAACAAGAGGGAAGCAATGGGAGAGAGATGTACACTTAGGCAACAGACCTGGCATGCACAGCATCTGTTGGGGGGGATTGGATTGTGTCTTCATCTACTGAAGAACTGGTGTCTCTTCCAACACTGAGACCCGGATAGTGGCAAAATCTTCTTCTATGGAGGCTTTTAAACAGAAACCACATGGCCTTCTGTTGGGAGGGATCGAATTGTGTCTTCAAACAGAAACCCGATGGCCATCTGTTGGAAGGGATCAAATTGTGTCTTCAGACAGAAACCCGATGGTCATCAGCCAGGAGGGATCAAATTGTATCTTCAGACAGGAACTGGATGATCATCAGTCGAGAGGGATAAAATTGTGTCTTCAAACAGAAACCCGATAGCCATCAGTCGGGAGGGATCGAATGGTATCTTCAGACAGAAACCCAATGGCCATCAGTCGGGAGGGATCGAATTGTATCTTCACACAGAAACTGGATGACCATCAGTAGAGAGGGATGAAATTGTGTCTTCAAACAGAAACCTGATGGGCATCAGTCGAGAGGGATCGAATTGTGTCTTTAAGTAGAAACCCGATGGTCATCAGCCAGGAGGGATCGAATTGTATCTTCACACAGAAACTGGATGACCATCAGTAGAGAGGGATGAAATTGTGTCTTCAGACAGAAACCCGATAGCCATCAGTCGGGAGGGATCAAATTGTATCTTCAGACAAAAACTGGATGGCCATCATTCAAGAGGGATCGAATTGTGTCTTTAAACAGCAATCCGATGGCCATCAGTCGGGAGGGATCAAATTGTGTCTTCAAACAGAAACCTGATGGGCATCAGTTGAGAGGGATCGAATTGTATCTTCAGACAGAAACTGGATGACCATCAGTCGGGAGCAATCGAATTGTATATTGAATTGTATCTTCAGACAGAAACAGGATGGCCATCAGTCGGGAGGGATCGAACTGTATCTTCAGACAGAAATCCAATGGTCATCAGTCGAGAGGGATCGAATTGTATCTTCAAACAGAAACTGGATGACCATCAGTAGAGACGGATCAAATTGTGTGTTCAAACAAAAACTTGATGGCCATCAGTCGGGAGGGATCGAATTGTATCTTCAAACAGAAACTGGATGGCCATCAGTCGAGAGGGATAAAATTGTGTGTTCAGACAGCAACCCTATGGTCATCAGTCGGGAGGGATTGAATTGTATCTTCGTGCATTGCAGAGCGGGGTTGGGCTGGATGACCTTTAGGGTCCCTTCCAATTCTTAAAGCCTCCGTCCTCTCTCTCTGTCCAAACTCCAAATCCCATTGAGTGTGGAGGCATTGGGACGGGCCTTCCTTTTCCTGTCAGGCCTTGAAGGCTAGGCCTCAAGCCTTTGGCGGTAGCACTACCACGACGCCGACGCCGACGCCGAGCCTCTCCGGGCCTCCTTGGCTCCCCCTTCGGCCTCTTCGGAGTGGGCCGGCCTTGGAGCCAGCAGGGCCGGGCCGAGGAGGGGAGGAGCTCAAGGGCCAGGCGGCAGCCGTCCCTCGCGCCTTGGAGCCGGAGCCCACTCGGCGCCGCGGGCTTGCGGCCTAACTCCCCAGCTCTCCTGCCGAGGCTCGCCGTTCGCCGGGTAGGCCTCAACGGTTGCCGTGGCAACGCGGCCTAGTCGTAGTCCTTCACGAATGTAGGCCTGGGAGAGGAAAACATGGGGGGCAATGGAAGCGGGGAAGGAGAGGGTGATAAAGGCTTATTTGGGGAGTATTGCATCGGGGGGGGGGGGTATCAAAAGGGGTTGGAGGGGAAGAAACCAGAATTTAAATTCCAAGTTACTATTAAATTATTGTGATATTGTTGTTGCATATATATAGGGTTTATATATATGTGTGTGTATGTGTGTGTATAACAAAACTACAGTAATAACAATCTAATATAATTAATAATTGTGTGTGTGTGTATATATATATATATATATATATATAGCAACAAAACTACAGTAATAACAGTCTGATATAATTATTAATTGTGTGTGTGTGTGTATATATATATATATATAGCAACAAAACTACAGTAATAACAGTCTGATATAATTATTAATTGTGTGTGTGTGTGTGTATATATATATATATATATAGCAACAAAACTACAGTAATAACAGTCTGATATAATTATTAATTGTATATATATATATATATATATATAWAACAACAAAACTACAGTAATAACAATCTATTAATTGTTTATATATATAGCAACACACTAATAACAATCTGATATAATTATTAATTGTTTATATATATATATATATACACACAGATAGCAACAAAACTACAGTAATAACAATCTAATACAATTATGAATTGTTTATATATATATATATATATAGCAACACAGTAATAACAATCTGATATAACTATTAATTGTTTATTTATATATATATAGCAACAAAACTACAGTAATAATCTAATATAACTATTAATTGTTTATATATATATATATAGCAACAAAACTACAGTCATAACAATCTAATATAACTATTAATTGTTTATATATAAATATAGCAACACAGTAATAACAATCTAATTGTTTATATATATATATATAGCAACACAGTAATAACGATCTGATACAATAATTAGTTGTTTATATATATATATAGCAACAAAAATACAGTAATAACAATCTAATATTATTATTAATTGTATATATATATATATCACAACAAAATACAGTAATAACAATCTAATATAACTATCAATTGTTTATATATATATATAGCAACACAGTAATAGCAATCTGATATAATTATTAATTGTTTATATATATAGCAACAAAACTACAGTAATAACAATCTAATATAATTATTAATTGTTTATATATATATATATATATATATAGCAACACAGTAATAGCAATCTGATATAATAATTAATTGTTTATATATATATAGCAACAAAACTACAGTAATAACAGTCTGATATAATAATTAATTGTTTATATATATATATAGCAACAAAACTACAGTAATAACAATCTAATATAAGTATTAATTGTGTGTATATATATATATAGCAACAAAACTACAGTAATAACAATCTAATATAATTATTAATTGTTTATATATATATATATATAGCAACAAAACTACAGTAATAACAATCTAATATAGTTATTGTTTATATATATATAGCAACACAGTAATAACAATCTGATATAATAATTGTTTATATATATAGCAACAAAACTACAGTAATAACAATCTAATATAATTATTAATTGTGTGTATATATATATAGCAACAAAACTACAGTAATAACAATCTAATATAATTATTGTTTATATATATAGCAACAAAACTACAGTAATAACAATCTGTTATAATAATTAATGGCACATGTAATAATAACTAAATTTAAAGTTATTATTAAATTATTATATTGTGTGTCAGTAGACACCTCTGCCATATACACATACAGATTTTCATTTTTGTATATATATTGTGTATATAGATTGATATGTGTGTATAGATTGAATAACAATCTAATATAATAATTGGTAATGGTAATGTAATAATAATGGCCTCCCTGCTTGCGTAGCAGGTTAAATCGCTGGGCTCCTGCACTTGCTGACCAAAAGGTTGGCAGTTTGAATTCAGGAAGCGGGGTGAGCTCCCGCTGTTAGCCCCAGCTTCTGCCAACCTAGCAGTTCAAAACATGCAAATGTGAGTAGATCCATAGGTATCGCTACAGCAGGAAGGTAACAGCGCTTCATACAGTCATGCCGGCCACGTGACCTTGGAGGCATCTACGGACAACGCTGGCTCTTCAGTTTAGAAATTGAGAAGAGCACCAACCCCCAAGTCGGACTCGACTAGACTTAATGTCAAGGGGAAACCTTTACCTTTTAGTTGTGAATACACAGAAACTAATGAAATAGTTTACCGCCCTGAGTCGCCTTCGGGCTGAAATGGGCGGGATAGAAATAATGTATGTAAATAAATAAATAAATAATAGTTGCTAATGTTGATTGAATGGTTCAAATTCTAACTTCAGGTGAAGTTACGTAGGAAAATCCATGCAATTCCTGGATGTTTTCCTACATATCCTATAAACAAGTGTGGGATCAGGAAAAGCATATGTTTACGATCAATAGTAGGTTATGGATAGGATCAGGAGAAGTGTAGATATAAGATCAGGAGATACATAGGTATAGGGCCAGGAGACACTTGTGTATTGGATCAGGTGAAGCTTATGGATAAGATCAGGAGAAGCTTGTGGATAGGATCAGGAGAAGCTTGTTTATAGGAGAAGCTTGTGTCAGGAGATGCTTAGGTATAAGATCAGAAGAAGCTTAGATATAAGATAGGGAGAAGCTTGGGTATAGGATCGGGAGAAGCTTGTGTATAGGATCAGGAGAAATTTATGGATAGGATCAGGAGAAGCTTTTGTATAGGATCAGGAGAAGCTTGTGTATAGGATCAAGAGAAGCTTGTGTATAGGATCAGGAGAAGTTTATAGATAGGATCAGGAGAAGTTTGTGTATAGGATCAAGAGAAGCTTGTGTATAGGATCAGGAGAAGCTTGGGTATAGGATCAGGAGACACTTACCGGCATATAAGACGACTGGGCGTATAAGACGACCCCCAACTTTTCCAGTTAAAATATAGAGTTAAGACGACTCCCATGCATAAGACTACACCCGCGTATAAGACGACCCCTGACTTTTGAGAAGATTTTCTTGGGTTAAAAAGTAGTCTTATACGCCAGAATATACTGTAGGTATAAGATCAGAAGAAGCTTAGATATAAGATAGAGATAAGCTTAGGTATAGGATCGGGAGAAACTTGTGTTTAGAATCAGAAGAAGCTGAAGTATAAGATCAGGAGAAGCTTGTATATAGGATCAGGAGAAGCTGAAGTATAGGATCAGGAGAATATTGTGTATAGGATCAGGAGAATATTGTGTATAGGATCAGGAGAAGCTTGTGTATAGGATCAGGAGAAGCTTAAATATAGGATCGGGAGAAACTTGTGTATAGGATCAGAAGAAGATTGTGTATAGGATCAGGAGAAGCTTATGGATAGGATCAGGAGAAGTTTGTGGATAGGATCAGGAGAAGCTTATGGATAGGATCAGGAGAAGCTTAGATACAAGATCAGGAGATGCTTGTGTATAGAATAAGAAGACGCTTAGGATCAGAAGAAGCTGATGTATCTCTTCCTTTCTCTTTCAGGATGGAAGGGCAGTTTGCCTGAGCAAGGCTACCTTTCCAGGCCTTGCCGTCCGCTGGGATGTTTCTCATGAACACCTCGGCTTTGGTGGCCCTTCAGCGGCAATGGGAACCCTTCTCCCAGCCGAGGAACTATAGATATCCCGTCTGCTTCTCCGAGTCGGAAGACGACCTTCCCCGATCGGCCGTCAGCGCCAAAGTTCAGGTGATCATCAACAACCTGCAAAGCGAAGACTCGTCTCTGCACAGCGGCAGCGAATATGGCTGCCTCGTGCCGAAGAAACCAAAGGCGGAAAAAGGCCAAAGTCACAACGTTAGAAGAAGCGGGAGAGTTCTGCAGAAGCGCAACTTGGATGACATGGAAGTGGAAGAAAGGTCTGAGTTTGGGGCCCTCTTGTTGCCTTCGGACAGCGACGATTCGGTGGATCGAGACATAGAAGAGGCCATCCAAGAGTTCCTGAAGAACAAAGGCCAGGACGTCCTGCCGTTGCAAAGTGGCGCCAGTGTAAACAAAGTTGTGTCTGACTCTTTGGGAGATGGTACCGACCAATGGGTTGCTTCTCCTTGCAGCGTGAGCAGCGACGATTCTTTCGAGCAAAGCATAGAGGCGGAAATCGAGCAATTCTTGAACGAGAAGAAGCAGCAGCAGGCGAGAAAGGAGGCGACAGCCGAGGAGAAGAAGCAACTCGATCAGAAGGAGACCCAAGAGAAATGGGTTGTTACAGGTCAGAGAGAAGCTACCAACAGAGTGAGCCAAAGTTCTCCGAAGCGGGGAGACAAGGCCTTCTTCTTAAGACAGTGCTCTCATCTACAAAATGTTGGCACTCAGTGTTTGAAGCCTGAAACTGAGGGAGAAGTGGCAGGCTTCAAAACGAGCCAAACACCTTTAGCCAGCCACTCTCTTTTCCTGGAACAAAGCCGCGAAGGTGAGAAAGGGCAAAAGCTTTGGAAAACCGAAGGAGAACAAAGCAACGACATATCCGATTCAAGTAGCGACGACGGCATTGAGGAAGCAATTCAGCTTTTCCAGCTTGAGAAAATCAGGAGAGCGTCTGAATCCCGAACTGCTTGTGTCCCTTTCCAAACAGAAGAGGATATATCATCGCGTCTGCTGATCCGTTCGGTGAATGCCCTAAGCGGCAAAAGGAGAAAGCTCGCCGCCAAACCCGAAGATCTAAGTCAGATTAGCGGGAACGGAATCAGTCTGGACAGTCGCAGAAATGGTGCTTCGACGGAAAACAGCGTCGCGACGTGCGCGCTTACACTCCAGACCTCATGTCGAGCCGACACCACTACCGAACTCATGTGCGCAGAAGCCATTTTGGACATTTCCAAAACCATCTTGCCTCCTCCTGGAGGAAGCAATGCTTTCTTCTGCTCTCGGGACGGGTCGGCGTCTCAACACGAGAGTGACAGTAATTCTGTGGACAGCGACGACAGCATCGAACAAGAGATCCGGGCTTTTTTGGCCGTCAAAGCACAAACGGAGAGCTTGATAACAAAATCTGACACCCGGCACCTTAAGCGGATTCCCCGTAAACCCTTCAGACTCTCACTGAGTCATCAAAGGAAACTGAAAGGGGAAAGTAAAATAGTTAGAACGACACGGGACACGCAGCAGATGCTGTTAGAACAGAGCAATAAAGATGGAGGTGATTTAGGCATAGTACAAAACACTCAAAAGGTGGCTAGATGCTCTCAGGATACTCTGGACATTGGCAGTTCTGCGGATCCACCGTTCCAAGGTTGTGAGACAAAGTCGACGCAGAATCCGCCAAAATGTGGACTAGATTACAAGAGCAGTTCCTTGGACAGCGACGAGGATCTGGACACCGCTATCAAAGAGCTCTTGAGGTCGAAACGAAAGCTCAAGAGGAAGCCCAAAGACCCAAGAGCTCCGTGCAAGAAGAAGGTCAGATTCGATGACACTACGACACACATTCTTGGGAGCGAAGAAAGAGACTGCAAATCCCAAAAGCCTGTCTTGCTCAAGAGTTGCCTTGTGAATTCCCAAAGGGTTGAAAATACGCCTTCTCGGAACTTCGTCAAGGGGAAGCCAAAAGGCACCAAGGCCATACAGTTTAATAACAATATACAAGAGAGATCAAAAAATAATATTTGGACTGACGCATCGTTGACAGACGAGAGCAGTTCCATCGACAGCGATGACAGCATTGAGCAGGAAATTCAGAGGTTTTTGGCAGAGAAGTCTAAATCTATACTAAATATGGATACTCCTGCATCTAATGGAATTGTTGGGTGCTTGGGAGCTCGTAAATCCCAGGCAGCCGAAGCAAAGTATCAGCAATTCCAAGGTCAGAGTCATGCCGTCCCAAAACAGAGAGGGAAAATGAAGAAATTGGGTCCCCCAACGATCGACCTGCGGAACTCTCCAAGACCGGAAGAAGAGGCTACGGGAAACGGCGAGCGGATAACATCGTACGCAGTGAACTCACAGAGAATCCAAGGAATTGCAGAGTCTTCCCATCCTGATTTACCTGTAAACAGAACTGTAGAAGGAAGCCAAGTTATCCTCCATGACAAGTTGGACCAAAAAGGTCTGCCAACGGAGAGAAGCAAAGCCAAAAAACCCCAACTGCACAACTGCTTTGAGCCTTTGTTCCAATGTCGAAACTCGTATGAGTTTAAAATTTCCAGCAATTTCCTGTCAGGACTGAAAAATCAGAATAACAGACCTATACTTTGGGGGAGAAGCCAGAGCTCGGAATTGGCTTCGTTCAAAAGGCAAGGCAGTGTTCCTATAGCAAATTTTCCTGGAGAGGGGGGTGCAATGACTCCGAAGTGGGGTTCCACGAGTGGGAAAGTGCTAGATTTATCCACAAGGAGCGCCGCAAAAGGTTGGCATACATATGTAGCGGACCACAATGACACATCCCTTAGTAGTGTCACAAAAATTAAATTTTGGGGAGACCAAGAGGCCTGCTGCAGCTTTGGTGCCAACCAAAGGTCTCATTTGCAAGGGCCCAAGAGGCAAAATATGCTAAAAGCAAGCACAGGATTGTTGTGTAGCGAGAAAAAGGAAGGGCACAACATAAATTTAAATAAAGGAAAGGACGCTAGCAGCCCTTACGGCTTAACACTAAGAGGAAAGTCATTGAGAGGACGAGAAGAACAGCCTCCAAAGGGTATCAAAGTGGAAAGTTTGTAAGTCGTTCCAAAAAATAGTTCCAAAGTATGTATATAACTTCCAGTTTCAAATAGTTGCAGCAATATAAGTTAGTGTGTTGTCGAAGGCTTTCATGGCCGGAATCACTGGGTTGCTGTGAGTTTTCCAAGCTGTCTGGCCATGCTCCAGAAGCATTCTCTCCTGGCGTTTCGGCCACATCTATGGCAGGCATCCTCAGAAGTTGTGAGGTTTGCTGGAAACTAGGAAAATGGGGTTTATATACCTGTGGGATGATGTCCAGGGTGGGAGAAAGAAGTCTTGTCTGTTTGAGGCAAGTGTGAATGTTGAAATTGGCCACCTTGATTAGGATTGCAGCTTCAAATAATAATAATAATAATAACAATACTTTATTTATACCCCGCTATCATCTCCCCAAGGGACTTACATGAGGCCGAGCCCACAATACAATACAAGCAATAACAACCACAATACAAAGCAATTAAAATAAATCTTATACACAGAGTAACATGAACATTAACAATAGCACAATACACATTTAAAATCTGTGGCTAGGCCAATGTAATTAAAGTTTAAAAATAATGCTGGGTATGGACAAGATAAAGGAGGCCTGGCCGCTTCCTGCCCTGGTGGGAATCCTTTGTTGGGAGGTGTTAGCTGGCCCTGATTTTTTCCTAACTGTAATTCCCCTGTTTTTTGAGTGTTGCTCTTTATTTACTCTCTTGGTTTTAGATATTTTTTTAAGACTGGTAGCCAGATTTTGTTCATTTTCATGGTTTCACCCTTGCCTCCAACAGACAAGAGTTCTTTCTCCCACCCTGGACATTCTATAAATATATGAAACTTGCTGTGTAAGAAATTCCAGACAGGAAACAATCAGGGACAGCTAATGCCTCCCAACTGAGGATTCTCCCAGGCAGGAAGCAGCCAGGCTTTGAAGGTGCAAGGCCATTCAGTGTTTAAAAAGTTGGCTAATGGCAACGTTCACACTTGCCTCAAGCAGACAAGAGTTCTTTCTCCCACCTTGGACATCAACCCCACTTGCCTAGTTTCCAACAGACCTCACAACCTCTGAGATCGACTGCCATAGATGTGGGCGAAACGTCAGGAGCGAATGCTTCTGGAACATGGCCAGACAGCCTGGAGAACTCACAGCAACCCTTGCCAAGATTAGAAAAGGATGCTTACAAAGCAACCCAAAATGTCTCCAAAGCGCTTGAAATGGAAAAGAAGTTGTGGAATTTACCGACGTGAAGAAAACGTGTCTCCAATTATATGTTTTTGGTGGGAAGGGTGGAATCTTCTTTAGCAATATTTTTTTTACATGATTTCAAAAGTGCTTTAGCGTTGTTGTTTTTATAACAGTTTATAGACAGATTTGTCGCTTTTGAGATTATTGTATTGTTGAAAGCTTTCATGGCCGGAATCACTGGGGGGTTGTGTGTTTTCTGGGCTGGCCATATTCCAGAAGTATTCTTTCCTGACGTTTCGCCCACATCTATGGCAGGCCTCCTCAGACTTCACAACCTCTGAGGAGGCCTGCCATAAATGTGGGTGAAACGTCAGGAGAGAATGCTTCTGGAACGTGGCCAGACAGCCCGGAAAACACACGACAACCTTTTGTGATTCTTGTTCAAATGACGACATGTCTAAAGTGTCATTTTTCGACAAAGAGTTATTTCTGGTTTCCAAATAATTGAAAAAGCACTTTTTTAAATTAAAATTCGTTTTGGGGAAGGGTTGTATATAAGAAACAGGTGTACATTCATATGTTTATATGATTTAATAAACCGGTTTATGAACCGTGACAACAAAATGAGTTCTGTGTTGTGTGACTTGTTTATGCAAACCTTTTTCAAAGCAGTTTTGTCAAATTCTTATTATTATTATTATATGATACACAACAGGATTAGTAAACAACAGACAAGATCATTTTGCTGGCTTTTGTATTTGATCACACGTTGGACACTTCCCAAGTCTCTAGGACTGTGTGATGTATCGACAAACAATGTGTGCAGATCCCAGTAAGGTGGCCTTTTGCAACTGACAGATTGTAATTTTGTCAGCGCTGATTGTTTTTAAGTGCAGGCCAAGGTCTTGAGGAACTGTACCCAGTGTGCCAATCACCACTGGGACCCCTTGACTGGCTTGTGCCAGAGTCTTCGCAATTCCATCTTTAAATCCTCTTATTGTATAAGCTTGCCGATTGGGATTGCAACGTCAACAACCCATACTTTGTTGTTTTTTTTCCACGATCTCGAAGTCAGGAGTATTGAGCTCCATAACTCTGAATTTGGAATTCCGAGATTAGTTTGACATGTTCATTTTGTGTAACTTTTTCAGGCTCGTGGTCCCACCAGTTTTTTGTCGCAGGCAGATAGTATTTGTGTCACAAATTCCAGTGGATCATCTAAGCAAAAGTATTGTGCCTCTGCTTATAGTCTGTCTGCGCAATCTTCTTGTAGCAGCTGAGTTATTACTATTAGTATTATTATTATTTACTGTATGTTGTGTGTTTGGAATATGCAGACTTTTTCAAGGCAGTTCTGTTATGATGATGAGCTGCATCTTGTGTGTCTTGTGTATGCAAACCTTTTAAAGGCAGTTTTGTCATTATTATTAATATTATTAATGCTAGCTTGGATACCCAGCATTGCTCAGGTGATAGAGTCTGCAGAACATAAATGCAGGATGCTGCTGGTCCCAGGAAAACTATTATCCCCAAACTAAGACTGTAATGTACCAACGTGATTTTATATATTACTAGCCGTCCCCTGCCACATGTTGCTGTGGCCCACATGGGAGTTATGTGTGGGAGGTTTGGCCCAATTCTATCGCTGGTGGGGTTCAGAATGCTCTGCGATTGTAGGTGAACTATAAATCCCAGCAACTACAACTCCCAAATGTCAAGATTCTATTTTCCCCAAACTCCACCAATGTTCGCATTTGGGCACATTGAGTATTCGTGTACAGTTTGGTCCAGATCCATCATTGTTTGAGTCCACAATGATCTCTGGATGTAGGTGAACTACAACTCCAAAACCAAAGGACACTGCCCACCAAACCCTTCCAGTATTTTCCGTTGGTCATGGGAGAACTGTGTGCCAAGTTTGGTTCAATTCCACCGTTGGTGGGGTTCAGAATGCTCTTTGATTGTAGGTGAACTATAAATCCCAGAAACTACAACTCCCAAATGACAAAATCATTTTTTTGAGTGAAGGACATAGATTGGGTTGTTAGGTGTCTTGTGTCCAAATTTGGTGTCAATAAGTCCAGTGGTTTGTGAGTTCTGTTAATCCCACAAACGAACATTACATTTTTATTTATATAGACTAGCTTGGGTGCCCGGCGTTGCCCAGGTTATTTGAAAAAGTTAATTTATTTAATTGTACCAAATGCATAAGGTTGTGGATGAACTACAGCTCCCATCATGCGAGGTTAACCCCGAGAAACTCCATCAGTACTTAAAGTTTATGTTGGGCAAATTTGCATCATCGGGGGGTTCAGTGTGCTCTCTGGCTATAGGGTAAACTACAACTCCTGCTTTGACAAGTCAGTCCCCTCAAACTCCTTCAATAGGCTGAGTCATGAGGGTTCTGTGTGCAAGTTTGGTCCAGGTCCATAATCAGTGGAGGTCACCATTTCTCTGGTTGTGGGTAAACTACAATTCCCACTATGGTGAGTTAGTCCCCTCAAACCCCTCCAGTAGGCAGAGTTAGTCATGAGGGTTCTGGGTGCAAGTTTGGTCCAGGTCCATCATTGGTGGAGGTCACAGTTTCTCTGGTTGTGGGTAAACTACAACTCCCGCTGTGGTGAGTCAGTCCACTCAAACCCCTCCAGTAGGCTGAGTTAGTCTGGCGGTTCCGTATGCCAAGTTTGGTACAGGTCCATCATCGGTGGAGGCCACCGTTTCTCTGGTTGTGGGTAAACTACAATTCCCGCTATGGTGAGTCAGTCCCCTCAAACCTCTCCAGTAGGCTGAGTTCGTCATGAGGGTTCTGTGTGCAAGTTTAGTCAGGTCCATCATCAGTGGAGGCCACTGTTTCTCTGATTGGGGGTAAACTATAACTCCCGCTTTGGTGAGTCAGTCCCCTCAAACCCCTCCAGTAGGCTGAGTTAGTCATGGGAATTCTGGGTGCCAAGTTTGGTCCAGGTCCATCATCAGTGGAGGTCACATTTTCTCTGGTTGTGGGTAAACTACAACTCCGGCTATGGTGAGTCAGTCCCCTCAAACCCCTTTAGTAGGCTGAGTTAGTCATAAGGGTTCTGTGTGCCAAGTTTGGTCCAAGTCCATCATTGGTGGAGGTCTGCGTTTCTCTGGTTGTGGGTAAACTACAACTCCCGCTGTGGTGAGTCAGTCCCCTCAAACCCCTCCAGTAGGTTGAGTTAGTCATGGGAATTCTGGGTGCCAAGTTTGGTCCAGGTCCATCATCGGTGGAGGTCACCATTTCTCTCGTTGTTGGTAAACTACAACTCCCGCTGTGGTGAGTCAGTCCCCTCAAACCCCTCCAGTAGGCTGAGATAGTCATGAGGGTTCTGTGTGCAAGTTTGGTCCAGGTCCATCATCGGTGGAGGCCACCGTTTCTCTGGTTGTGGGTAAACTACAACTCCCACTATGGTGAGTCAGTCCCCTCAAACCCCTCCAGTTGGCTGAGTTAGTCATGAGGGTTCTGTGTGCCAAGTTTGGTCCAAGTCCATCATCAGTGGAGGCCACCGTTTCTCTAGTTGTGGGTGAACTACAACTCCCAGAAAGGAAGGTCAGTTCCCTCCAGACCCCTCCAGTAATCAAATTTTGCCATATCAGGTATGTTTATGAAGTTTGGTCCAGATCTATCAGAGTTTAGGTCCACAGTGCTCTCTGGATGTAGGTGAACTACAACTCCCACAAATCAAGGTGAATTTCCCCCAAAGATCCCCAGTATATTTTGCTGTAGGCCAAGTTTGGTGGAGTTCAGATACACAACAAGTTGAATCCACAGCAAACAAGGTCGCTCTGCTGGCTGTTGTATTGGATCACACGTCGGACACTTCCCAAGCGTCTAGGACTGTGTGATGTATGATTACAGGTAAACTATAAATCCCAGTACCTTCAATTCCAATTCAGAAAAGGGACAAACAAGGCAAATGTTTTAATGTTGTGTTTTCCCCCAGGAGCCAAGTCAATAGCCAAACTATTCGCAAAAGGACGGCCCTCCGGTCCAGTAGCTGGGGTGGAAGTTGAAGGTGTCGCAGAAGGTGATGAAGTTGTCCGAACCCGTCACCAGGCTCCTCTCCACCACGGTGTTGATGCCGCTGTTGGTATACATGCCGAACGCCGCCAGTTTGCCCGTGAAGGCGTGCGGACTGACATGGAAGCAGGTCTGCGAAGGAGGCAAAACAAGAAACCCATGATTGTCCAACTGGTGCTGACCCAAGAGCCTTATGGCCTGAGGCCGGGACCTCTTTGGATTAACTCCTTCCAACAGAGAACTTGGCTCAAGCCCACGAAAAATAAGGAAGCTCTAAATGGATACCGGAAATTGGCAGAGTTTATGTTGTCTGATTTTAACGTGCCTTTCAGCTGTCCCCATTTGGTGAGGGCAGGCCCATTATTATTATTATTATTATTATTATTATTATTATTATTATTATTATTATTATTATTATTTGAAACACAACAACAAAGAGTACACCACAAACAAGATCACTCTGCTGGCTGTTGCATTGGATCACACGTTGGACACTTCCCAAGTGTTTAGGACTATATGATGTACTAGCTGTACCCGCCACACGTTCCTGTGGCCAACCTTCCCTCTTTCTCTCCTTCTTTCCTTTCTTCCTTCTCTACCTCTTTTTTCCTTCCTTCCTTTGTTCTTTGGTTACATCCTTCTTTCCTTCCTTCCTTCCTTCCCTCTTTCTCTCCTTTTTTTCCTTCTCTCCTTCCTTCCCTCTCTCTTTCCTTCCTTCCTCTCTTTTTTTCCTTCTCTCCTTTCTTCCTGCTCTACCTCTTTTTTCTTCCTTCCTTTGTTCTTTGGTTCCATCCTTCCTTCTCTCTTTCCTTCCTTCCTTCCCTCTTTCCTTTTTTCCTTCTCTCCTTCCTCCTCTCTCTCTTTCCTTCCTTCCTTCCTTCCTCTCTTTTTTTCCTTCTCTCCTTTCTTCCTTTCTCTACTCTTTTTTCTTCCTTTTCTCTTTGGTTCCATCCTTCCTTCCTCCCTTCCTTTTCCTTCCCTCTTTCCTTTTTTCCTTCTTCTCCTTCCTCCTCTCTTTTCCTTCTTCTTCTTCCTCTTTCTTCCTTTTTTCCTTCTCTCCTTTCTTCCTTCTTTACCTCTTTTTCCTTCCTTCCTTTGTTTTGTTCCATCCTTCCTTCTCTCTTTCCTTCCTTCCCTCTTTCTCCTTTTTTCCTTCTCTCCTTCCTTCCTTCCTCTCTCCTTCCTCTTTTTCTTTTTTTCCTTCTCTCTTCTTCCCTTCTCTTTCCTTCCTTCCTTCCTTTTTTCCTTCTCTCCTTTCTCTTCCTCTTTTTCCTTCCTTGTCTTTGGTTCCATCCTTCCTCCTTCCTTCCTTCCTTCTCCTTCTCTTTCTCTCACCTTTTTTTCCTTTTCTCCTTTCTTCCCTCTCTCTTTCCTTCCTTCCTTCCTTTCTCCACTTTTTTCCTTCTCTTCCTTCTTCCCTCTCTCCTTTCTTCCTTCCTTCCCTCTTTCTCTCCTTTTTCCTTCTCTCCTTCCTTCCCTCTCTCTTTCCTTCCTTCCTTCCTCTCTTTTTTTCCTTCTCTCCTTTCTTCCTTCTCTATAAGTCCTTCTAGACTTGATGTAAAACTAGATCAAAATGGGCTGGAGTATGTCCCACGAAAACAAATATTTTTGCAGTTTCCCCAATGTTTTTTATGATAGAACCAATTAGGAAATGACATCAATAACCCAGGAACAATAATCATGTTACATAGTGTTACCATTTGATATTATTTTGATTTTCTTTTTTTACTATTATTATTATTATTATTATTATTATTATTATTGCTATCATTACTATATATTTATTATTAGACATTATTCTTATATATTTATTATTATTTGTATATTTATTATTAAGAGGCCATGGTAGCACAGCAGGTTAATCCGCCAAGCTGCAGAACTTGCTGACTGGACGGTCAGTGGGTCAAAGCTACAGGATGGGGTGAGCTCCTGCTGTTAGTCCCAGCTTCTGCCAACCTAGCAGTTCAAAAACATGCAAACTTGTGAAACTACAAATTCCATTGAAGTGCAGAATTTGAGCAATTCCAACTCGCCTTTTTAGTTGCATTTTTTCTTGACTTGTATTGGACTAGAGTTTACTGTCGCTTCCAATCTGGTTTAGCAAGCCAGGATAATAAAACCAATAATTCCACAATTTCTTAACCCACATATCCTTGCTTTTGGCAATTTCTCTTACTTACTGGCATTTCGTGGACGGTGGGAGGCTTCCCGCCGTAGTCCATGTTGGTGGTTTGGAATAAAGGATTTTGCTCTTTCATCCTAGGAGGGAAAAATCCAAATTTGCTTAAGGAGAAGGCACCTTGCAAAAGAGACATACTCACAATGGTCTCCAGGCATCTACACCAGGCAAGGGGAAAATTGGGTCCTCAAGGTGTTTTCGACTTCAACTCCCACCATTCCTAACAGGAATGGTGGGAGTTGAAGTCGAAAACACCTTGAGGACCCAAGTTGAACTCCAAAACACATGGTTTGCCCACGCCTGATCTACACTATAGGGTTTATTTTTATTTATTTATTTATTTACTTATTTATTTATTTCTATCCCACTTTTCCCCAGAACAGGGCTCAAAGTGGCATACAGCATATAAAAGCAGAAAGCACACACACAACAGAAAAACACAATCACAAACCACAATATGCATAAAATTAGCAACTTACAATATTATAAAAAACTCCGACACCCTAAGATGGGACATAAATTAGACACTGAGGCCGAAAGCCTCATGCAAATAGTCACTAAAATACAAAAATAATCATTGAAATCTTTGCAGAAATATTCGTAAAAATACTCACAAAAATAATTGCAGGACTAATAAAAAAATCCTTGAAATGTTTTAAGAACTATATGTGTGTGTGTGTGCATGTGTATGTGTATATATATATATATATATATATATATTCAAAAAAATTGGTAGAAATTTTTACAAAAATATAAATAAAATGTTTCTAAAAAATTCATAAAATAATTACAAAAATATTTTCAGAAATAAAAATATTCATCAAAATATTTGCAGAAATATTCACAAAAATATTTGCAGAAATGTTCACAAAAATATTTACAGAAATATTCACAAGAATATTTGCATAAATATTCACAAAAGTATTTGCAGAAATAATTCACAAGAATATTTGCAGAAATATTCACAGAAATATTTGTAGAAAAAATATTTGTAGAAATATTTACAAAACAATTTGCAGAAATATTCACAAAAGTATTTGCAGAAATATTCATAAAATATTTCCAGAAATGTTCAGAATAATATTTGCAGAAATATTCACAAAAATATTTGTAGAAATAATATTTGCCGAAATATTCACATAATATTTGCAGAAATGTTCGGAATAATATTTGCAGAAATATTAAAAAAATATTTGCAGAAATATTCAAAAAACATTGAAATATTTACAGAAATATAAAATATATTCACAAAAACATTCTTTGAAATATTCACAAGAATATTTGCATAAATATTCACAGGAATATTTGCATAAATATTCACAAAATATTTGCAGAAATAGTCACAAAAATATTTGTAGAAAAAATATTTGCAGAAATATTCACAAGAATATTTGCAGAAATACTCACAAAATATTTACACAAATACAAAGTATTTGCAGAAATATTCACAAAATATTTGCAGAAATATTCACAAAATATTTGCAGAAATGTTCAGAATAATATTTGCAGAAATATTTACAAAAAAATATTTGCAGAAATAGTCACAAAACATTGACTATTGAAACATTGAAATATTTGCGGAAATATAAAATATATTCACAAAATATTTGCAGAAATATTCACAAAATATTTGCAGAAATATTCACAAAATATTAACAGAAATGTTCAGAATAATGTTTGCAGAAATATTCACAAAAACATTTGCAGAAATAGTCACAAAACATGGAAATATTTGCAGAAATATTCATAAAATATATTCACAAAAACATTCTCTGAAATATTCACAAAATGTTTGCAGAAATGTTCAGAATAATATTTGCAGAAATAACTACAAGAATATTTGCAGAAATATTCACAGAAATATTTGTAGAAATATTCACAAAACCATTTGCAGAAATATTCACAAACTATTTGCAGAAATGTTTGTAGAAAAAATATTTGCAGAAATGTTCAGAATAATATTTGCAGAAATATTCACAAAATATTTGCAGAAATATTCACAAAACATTGAAATATTTGCAGAAATATAAAATATATTCACAAAATATTCTCTGAAATATTCACAAAATATTCCTAAAAATACTTAATGCCATGTGAAGCCACTTTTGAACCTCCGCAGCTCACCTGTAACCCCGAAACCATCCCGGCCGGTCGAAGCGGGTCGGTAAATTCGGATGGATGCGGTAATAGTCGCTGGTCCTCTCCTCTTTGCCTTCCTCTTTCGTTGTCGGCGGTTCCAATTGGGGAACGGGCTCTTTTTGGGCCATTTTGGAGAGATTCCCACTTCTGTCCCAAAGGATGAACTGGCCAGGGATCAAAGTCTCAGCCAGGAGGGTTCTGATTGGCTGTTGGGTGGAAACAAAGCATCCCGTTGCTAGGAGACCGGGGACCACAACAAGAGATGCTCTTAAAGGCACAGGCCTCTTGAAAGAGAATGGGTGCAAACTTGAAAGAGTTTTGCTTGGAGGAGTCAGCAGAGGGAGCTGCAAATTGCAAAGCTGCTTCCATCTTCCTTTTCTCTCTTTTCTTTCCTTCCTTCCTTCCTTCCTGCAAAGCAGGCATGGCGGCTCCAGGGCTTTGGAGGGCAGGTGAGCACCAATTATTATATTTATGTTGATTATAGCCTACTTCTTGCAATTGAAGGCTTAGCTTGGGAAGCTGGGAACTCTTGTCTGCCTTGCAGTCTCAAAGTCTGGCTGCTTCCTGCCTGTTAGCCGGACCAGATTGTTTCCTGTCTGGAATTTCCTTGTTTTTTTAGTAATTCTTTCGTAATTCTTTAGTAATTAGTAATACTCTCCTGATTTTAGATTTTTTTAATAATACCGTTAGACATTTTCATGTTTTCCTCCCCTCTGTTGAAATTGCCCACATGCTTGAGCCGGCGTTGTCCGTAGACGCTTCCAAGGTCATGTGGCCACTGGCACGACTGCATGGAGCACCGTTACCTTCCCCCAGAAGCAGTACCTATTGATCTACTCACATTTGCATGTTTTCAAACTGCTAGGTTGGTAGAAGCTGGGGCTAACAGCAGGAGCTCACCTCGCTCCACAGATTTGAACTACCAACCTCTCCATCAACAAGTTCAGCAGCTCAGCGGTTTAACCCACTGCACCATCAAGGGGACTTAGAGAGATAGATAGATAGATAGAATCCTATAGTTGGCAGGGATAGATGAGTAGATAGATAGATAGATACAATTTGGTGATGGATCTGGGCGTTATATGTTTTTACCCTGTTTCCCCTTCCACTCTCTCACCCATATTGTGCTTTAGTAGTTATATTTATATTTTTAATGTACCAAACATACCAAGTTTGTATGAAAATGTGACTATTTCCTGTGCTGGTCAATGACCGAAATAAATGATTTGTTTGTTTGATTGATTGATTGATAGAATCCTAGTTGGAAAGCATGAGATAGAGAGAGAGAGAGAGAGTTGGAAGGAATAGGTGGGTGGATAGAGAGATTCCTAGCTTGAAGAGATAGATGGATGAATGGATAGATAGATATTGATAGAATCCTAGAGTTGGAAGGGATAGATAGATAGATTCCTAGTAGGAATAGAGAGAGAGAATTGGAAGAGATAGATGAGATAGATAGATAGATAGATAGATAGATAGATAGATAGATAGATAGATAGATGAGTTGGAAGGGATAGACAGACAGATAGAGTTGGAAGGGATGGATGGATGGACTGACAGACAGATAGATATAGATTGATAGAATCCTAGAGTTGGAAGGAATAGATAGATAGATAGATAGATAGATAGATAGATAGATAGATAGATAGATAGATAGATTCATAGATTCCTAGTTGGAAGGGATGGATGGATGGATATTGATAGAATCCTAGAGTTGGAAGGGATAGATAGATAGATAGATAGATAGATAGATAGATAGATAGATAGATAGATAGAGTCCTAATCGGAAGGGATGGATGGATGCTACAATGATTTCAAGATGTGGATTATGGGATCTGTGGTTGCAGAAGCCATTTATGAGATAGCTGTATTTCCCCCTTTTGTTCCAGTTGTCCCCAATCTTGGCCGCTTCAGCTCTTTGGCGCGGATGTCTTCCTCTTTTCCTCTTCCTGCTTCCACCGTGATTGCGCAGAAAGTGCCTCCCAATGGTAAGTCTTCCTGTTGACCATCGGGTTGTCCCTTCGAGTGACCTTCTCCCAGGCAGCGGTTTCCTTATGTGGGGTTTCGTGGGTGTCCCCAACTAATGTGGAGGGATGGGGTGAAGTTAAGGTGGAATCGTAGCACTTGTTCTTCTCCTTTTCCCGCTTTCAGATATGAGTGAAATGTTGCTGACGGAGCCCTTGAAGCACCCCGACTACTTCAACGTCCAAGAGCTCTTCTCCCTTAAGGACCTTTTCGACGCCCGGGTCCACCTGGGCCACAAGAAGGGATGCCGCCACAGGTGGGTCCCATCCCATAATGCTGGGAGAACTCCTCTCTAGGAATTTCTAGCTCTGAGATGCATCTACACTGGAGAATGAATGCAGATTGATTGACACCACTTGAATTGCCGTGGCTCAACGCTGTGGGAATCCTGGGAGTTATAGTTTTGCAAGATCCCATAGCACTGAGCTGCAAATTATTATTATTATTATTATTATTATTATTATTGCAAAGGCTGGATGGCTATCTATAGGGGGTGCTTTGTGTTAAAAAGTTTGCCCATGCCTAATATATATATATACAGCATTTTTGGGAAATGCCATCCTAAGGAATGAAGCCCAAAAACTACAAGAAAGAGGTGAAAAATTCATGGACTATAATTAAAAGTTGCTGATGAGAACTGTGACAATGATTAATTGTTGAACCTTGGCAGAAAAACGTGTTTACATTATCATAGACAATTGCTCTGTAAGTTAAAGAAATGTTTACAAGGTTCCTTGCATTAAGAAGGAAGTCAACACAAGGCTCCTTACGTTTACCAACACCAATTAAGGAGAGTCAGCATCTGCCCGGAACTGGGAAGCTAGGATGTTTCAGGCTGGAAAAACATCTACCATTCATTTACAACTTTGGGGGCGGGGGGGGGGGGGACCAGAGTGTTTACATTATCATAAACAATGGCTCTGTGAGTTAAGGAAATATTTACAAGGTTCCTTACGTTAAGAAGGAAGTCAACACAAGGCTCCTTATGTTTACCAACATAAGGAGAGTCAACATCTGCCAGGACTTGGGGAGCCAGGATATTTCAGGCTGGAAAAACATCTATCATTCATTTACAACTTTGGAACAACATTAGCAAGAAATATTGCTATGTAAGAGACCTTCTAATATTCCAAAATTGTGGCAGACCAGAGGAGTCTTGCCCAGCCGCCTCTCTACTCCATAGGAAGGAGGGAGATGGTGTACCTTTGGGGCAGCTCTGCAATGGAATACACTCCGGTCACTTGCTCCTTTTCTCAAGGGAAGAGAAAGGAGTACAACTTTGGAGTCATGATACGTTTGCAAGGAGTCAGATTGGAGATCTGATTGTTGGCTTTAGATAGATCCCTGGTTGGAAGGGATGGATGAGTGGATGGATGGACTCCTATAGTTGGAAGGGATAGATAGATAGATAGATAGATAGATAGATAGATAGATAGATAGATAGATCCTATGTTTACCAACACCAATTATGAGAGTCAGCATCTGCCAGGATCTAGATCACTGGTTCTCAACCTGGGGTTCCCAGATGTTTTTGCCCTTCAACTCCCAGAAATCCTAACAGCTGGTCAACTGGCTGGGATTGCTGGGAGTTGTAGGCCAAAACACCTGGGGACCCACAGGTTGAGAACTATTGATCTAGATACATAGAATCCTAAAGTTGGAAGGGATGGGTGGATAGATAGAATCTTAGACTCGGAAGGGATGGATGGATAGATAGAACCGTCATTGGGAGGGATGGATGGGTCAATGGAAATCTACTATTTTAGCAGGAAACTACTATTTCTTCCAACTAGGTTTCTATCTATTAAAACTACAGTAATAAGAACCTAGAATCATAGAATCACAGAATCAAAGAGTTGGAAGAGACCTCCTGGGCCATCCAGTCCAACCCCCTGCCAAGAAGCAGGAATATTGCATTCAAATCACCCCTGACAGATGGCCATCCAGCCCCTGTTTAAAAGCTTCCAAAGAAGGAGCCTCCACCACACTCCGGGGCAGAGAGTTCCACTGCTGAACGGCTCTCACAGTCTATGCTTTGAAGTTATTGAAAAGTTATCCATCACAGAGACTCAGGATTCTCCGGTTTGTCCCCTGCAGGTTTATGGTGCCTTACATCTTTGGCTGCCGTTTGGACCAGGACATCATCGACCTGGACCAGACGGTGGCACACCTCCAGGCCGCCCTCAACTTTGTGGCGCACCTGGCCTTCCGCAAGGGCATCCTCCTCTTCGTCACCCGCAACCGCCAGTTCTCCCACCGGGTGGAGACCGCGGCCAAAGAGTGCGGGGAGTACGCCCACGCCCGCTACTGGCAAGGAGGGCTGCTGACCAACGCCCCCATCCAATACGGGGCCGGGGTCCGCCTCCCGGACGCCGTCCTCTTCTTCGGCACGCTCAACAACGCTTTCGAGGCCCACTTGGCCGTCCGTGACGCCGCCAAAATGGGCATCCCCACCGTCGGCGTGGTCGACACCAATTGCAACCCGGACTTGGTTTCGTACCCGATCCCCGGCAACGACGACAGCCCCTCCGCCGTCGAGCTGTACCTGCGGCTCTTCAAGGTGGCCATCCTGCGAGCCAAGGCCAAGCGCCGGCAGATGGAGGTCCTCTACGAGGCGCGGAGCCAGCAGGAGTGACCGTGCGGCCTGCCTTGCAGGGTTGGCGTTGCGAGAGATTACGCAGGACTTTGTGTGCGGACTTGAACCGAGTTGGGAGTTCCAAACACCTACCAAATCTATCTCAGTGTTTCCCAAACTCAGGCCATTGGAGTGTTTTGGACTTCAGCTCCCATCAGCAAGAAAGAAAGCATGACTTTCTGTAGACTGCATTTGAGTTGGGGATTCTGGGAGTCACAGTCCAAAACGCTCGGCTTTTCGTAACTCTGATCTTCTGGGTGTTTTGGAAAGAAAGAAAAATCAGTATTTCCCAAACTACGGTATTTTGAATATTTTTGATTTCAGATTCCATTGGCAAGAAAGAAAACATGACTGTATTGACTTGAGTCAGGGATGATGGGAGTTGCAGTCCAAAACTTTGTTTTTCCCAACTAGTTTTTTTAAATATTTTTTTTATTTCCGATCCCATTGGCAAGAAAGAAAACATGGCTTTATAGACTCTGGTCAGGGATGATGGGCATTGCAGTCCAAAACTATATCTCAGTGTTTCCCAAACTCAGGCCATTGGAATGTTTTGGACTTCAGCTCCCATCAGCAAGAAAGAAAGCATGACTTTCTGTAGACTACCATTGAGTTGGGGATTCTGGGAGTCTCTGGGGTATTTTGGACTTCAGCTCCCATCAGCAAGAAAGATAGCAGGACTTTATAGACCTGGGTTAGGGATTATGAGAGTTGCAGTCCCAAACTCTCCTAATCCCTCTCAAAAACTACAGTCTTTTGTGTGTTTTGGACTCCAGGTCCCATTGGCCCCAGATAAACGTAACTTTTCATAGACTTGAACTAAGTGGGGATCATGGGAGCTGCAGTCCAAAACTCCCAATTATTGCTAGCTCTGATCTTGAGTGTTTTGGACTCCAGCTCCCATTGGCCCCAAATAAACATGGCTTTTCATAGACTTGGACTGAGTGAGGGGATTATGGGAGCTGCAGTCAAAAACTCCCAATTATTTCTAGCTCTGATCTTGAGTGTTTTGGACTCCAGGTCCCATTGGCCCCAAATAAGCATGGCTTTTCATAGACTTGGTGATTATGGGAGCGGCAGTCCAAAACTCTCAATTATTGCTAGCTCTGATCTTGAGTGTTTCGGACTCCAGCTCCCATTGGCCCCAAATAAGCATTACTTTTCATAGACTTGAACTAAGTGGGGATTATGGGAGCTGCAGTCCAAAACTCCCAACTCTTGCTAGCTCTGATCTTGAGCTCCCATCGGCACTAAAAAGTCATGACTTTCTGTAGACTTCCAGGAATGATGGGAGTTGCAGTCCATCATGCCTAACTTCCTTTTCAGCACAAAATAAAAGAAGCCTGTTTATTTGGAGACTCGCTGTGTCGTTTCTGAAACTTGTTTGTGTTATATCTTTGGGGTTGGGGCTGGGTCAAGGATTCTGGGAGTTGTAGTTTTGCAAGGCTTTAAAGTTTGCTAGGACCTTGGCAAACTACAACTCCTAGCTCCCCATGGCTGGTAAAGTGAGGTCAAACCGCATTCATTCTACAGGCTTAGATGCACCTTGTAGCCTCATGCATTTCAACAAAGGTCAAGGATTCTGGGAGTTGTAGTTTTGCAAAGTTTATTAGGACCTTGGCAAACTACAACTCCCAGCACCCCATGGCTGGTAAAGTGAGGTCAAACTGCATTCATTGTACAGGCTTAGATGCACCTTGTAGCCTCGTGCATTTCCACAAAGGTCAAGGATTCTGGGAGTTGTAGTTTTGCAAGGCCATAAAGTTTGCTAGCACCTTGGCAAACTACAACTCCCAGCATCCCATGGCTGGTAAAGTGAGGTCAAACTGCATTCATTCTACAGGCTTGGATGCACCTTGTAGCCTCGTGCATTTCCACAAAGGTCAAGGATTCTGAGAGTTGTAGTTTTGCAAGGCCATAAAGTTTGCTAGAAACTTGGCAAACTACAACTCCCAGCATCCCATGACTGGTAAAGTGAGGTCAAACTGCATTCATTCTACAGGCTTAGATGCACCTTGGAGCCTCATGCATTTCAACAAAGGTCAAGGATTCTGGGAGTTGTAGTTTTGCAAAGTTTATTAGGACCTTGGCAAACTACAACTCCCAGCATCCCATGGCTGGTAAAGTGAGGCCAAACTGCATTCATTGTACAGGCTTAGATGCACCTTGTAGCCTCACAAACATTTCAACAAAGGTCAAGGATTCTGGGAGTTGTAGTTTTGCAAAGTTTATTAGGACCTTGGCAAACTACAACTCCCAGCATCCCATGGCTGGTAAAGTGAGGTCAAACTGCATTCATTGTACAGGCTTAGATGCACCTTGTAGCCTCGTGCATTTCCACAAAGGTCAAGGATTCTGGGAGTTGTAGTTTTGCAAGGCCATAAAGTTTGCTAGCACCTTGGCAAACTACAACTCCCAGCATCCCATGGCTGGTAAAGTGAGGTCAAACTGCATTCATTCTACAGGCTTGGATGCACCTTGTAGCCTCGTGCATTTCCACAAAGGTCAAGGATTCTGAGAGTTGTAGTTTTGCAAGGCCATAAAGTTTGCTAGAAACTTGGCAAACTACAACTCCCAGCATCCCATGACTGGTAAAGTGAGGTCAAACTGCATTCATTGTACAGGCTTAGATGCACCTTGGAGCCTCATGCATTTCAACAACGGTCAAGGATTCTGGGAGTTGTAGTTTTGCAAAGTTTATTAGGACCTTGGCAAACTACAACTCCCAGCATCCCATGGCTGGTAAAGTGAGGCCAAACTGCATTCATTGTACAGGCTTAGATGCACCTTGTAGCCTCACAAACATTTCAACAAAGGTCAAGGATTCTGGGAGTTGTAGTTTTGCAAAGTTTGCTAGCACCTTGGCAAACTACAACTCCCAGCATCCCATGGCTGGTAAAGTGAGGTCAAACTGCATTCATTCTACAGGCTTAGATGCACCTTGTAGCCTCGTGCATTTCCACAAAGGTCAAGGATTCTGGGAGTTGTAGTTTTGCAAGGCCATAAAGTTTGCTAGCACCTTGGCAAACTACAACTCCCAGCATCCCATGGCTGGTAAAGTGAGGTCAAACTGCATTCATTCTACAGGCTTGGATGCACCTTGTAGCCTCGTGCATTTCCACAAAGGTCAAGGATTCTGAGAGTTGTAGTTTTGCAAAGTTTGCTAGGCCCTTGGCAAACTACAACTCCCAGCATCCCATGGCTGGTAAAGTGAGGTCAAACTGCATTCATTCTACAGGCTTAGATGCACCTTGTAGCCTCATGCATTTCAACAAAGGTCAAGGATTCTGGGAGTTGTAGTTTTGCAAAGTTTATTAGGACCTTGGCAAACTAAAACTCCCAGCATCCCATGGCTGGTAAAGTGAGGTCAAACTGCATTCATTGTACAGGCTTGGATGCACCTTGTAGTCTCATGCATTTCCACAAAGGTCAGGGATTCTGGGAGTTGTAGTTTTGCAAGGCCATAAAGTTTGCTAGCACCTTGGCAAACTACAACTCCCAGCATCCCATGGCTGGTAAAGTGAGGTCAAACTGCATTCATTCTACAGGCTTATAGTAGTCCCATACATTTCAACAGTTAATTCCATATGAAAATATTTCTCTCTTTGTGAGTCAATGGAGTTCTCTCCACTTCCTCCAAAATAGCTTTCCCACAGGCTAAACCCGGAAGTCCCCTGCAGAAAGTCAGGCTGTATCTCTCTATAGTTTTTCTGCTCTATGTTGCTTTCCGAGCGTGAGTTGTTCCGGCTGCCATTTTTGGGTCTCGTAGTCTGCGCATGCGTGTTTAAGTCAGGCAGTATCGCTCTACCTTTTCTGCTCTGTGTTGCTTTCCGAGCGTGAGAGGTTCCGGCGGCCATTTTGGTCCCGTAGTCTGCGCATGCGTGTTTAAGTCAGGCAGTGTCTGTCTGGTCCCGTAGTCTGCGCATGCGTGTTTAGTCACCGAGGCTATATAAGGCCGCGATTGAGGCCTACTCGGTCTTTCGGCGCCAGGCGGAGGTGAGGGATGCATGTCTCTGCGCTATGTTTCTTTCCAGACTCTTCCTCCTCAAGGTTTGGCAGGAATAAAGAAATATAGTAGTAGTAAAATAGGAGGATAATATTAATTTAAAATAATATTTAAAATATAAAGTAAAAAATAATATAAATAAAATATTAAATAAAAATTAATAAAATAATATAAATAAAATACAAATAAAAATATAAATGTGATAAATATACAAATATAAAATAATAAAAAATGTAAAAAATAGTATAAATAAAATACAAATAAATATATAAATGTGATAAATATATAAATATTAAATAATAAAAAAATGTAAAAAATAGTATAAATAAAATACAAATAAAAATAGAAATGTGATAAATATATAAATATTTAAAAATGTAAAAAATAATATAAATAAAATACAAATGTAATAAATATATAAATATAAAATGATAAAAAATGTAAAAAATAATATAAATAAAATACAAATAAAAATATAAATGTGATAAATATATAAATATGAAATAATAAAAATGGAAAAATAATATAAATAAAATAAACATATGAATGTAATAAATATAAAATAATAAAATAATGTGTATTTGAAATGCAATAAAATACAAATAAAATAATACAAATAAAAATAGAAGTGTAATATATAAATATAAAATAATAATAAAATGTGTATCTAATAAAAACAAATGCAATAAAATAATATAAATAAACATGAATGTAATAAATACAAAATAATAAAATAATGTGTATTTGAAATAATAAATGCAATAAAATGTAAATAAAATAATACAAATAGAAATGTAATATATAAGTAGAAAATAATGTGCATCTGATAAAATAATAAAAGTAATAAAATAATATAAATATATTCATTAAAAATACATAAATATAAAATAATAAAATGTGCATCTGATAAAACAATAAATGTAATATATAAAATGTGCATCTAAAATCATATATAACGTAATAAAATAAAAGGAGTAAAGTAATACAAAGAAATTATAAATGTGATAAAGTAATATAAATAAAATAATCTAATAAAATGTAATAAATATAAAATGATAAAATCTGCCTCTGATAAAATAATAAATGTAATAAAATAATATAAATATATGCATCCATAATAATATATGAAGTAATAAAATAAAAGAAGTAATACAAAGAAAATATAAATGAAATGAAGTAATATAAAGTAATGTGCATCTAATAGAATCATAAATGCAATAAAATAATACAAATAAAAATATAAATGTAATATATAAATATAAAATAATATAAATATATGCATCTAAAATCATATATAAAGTAATAAAATAAAAGGAGTAAAGTATTACAAAGAAAATATAAATGTAATAAAGTAATATAAATAAAATAATGTGCATCTAATAGAATCATAAATGCAATAAAATAATATAAGGAAAATAAAGGCAATAAAATGTTATAAACAAATTAATATAAACATAATAAAATAATATAAATAAATATGTTAATATAATAATATAAAAATAATATTACTTTAACAAAATAGTATCAACATGCATCTCCTAAAATAATATAAATAATGTGCATTTAATAAAGTATAAATGTAATAAAGTACTGATTAAAATAAATTATATGCAATGAAATATTAATATGTGCCTCTTATAAAATAATAGAAACAAAAATAAATTATAAAATAATATAAATGCAATGAAATAATATTAATATGTGCCTCTAATAAAATAATGAAATGTAATATAATATAAAATGTGCATCTAATAAAATAATATGAGCATAATAAAATCAAGTGTGCATCTAATAAAATAAAAATATATCCAAGTACTGATACAAATAATAGACATATAATAATTGCATTAAGTTGTCCAAAGCAACCTTGAAGGAGATTTATTTGTAGCCGTTTGCGTTTAAGACGATTCAGCCAACGTTGAAGCGAAACTGTTTTGTTGTTAACATTGATTCAGAAGGGCTTTGATTTCCATTGAGGCTGAGAGAACGTGACTTGACTTAAGATCACCCAGTGAGTTTGTATGGCCAAACAGAATCGAACACTGGTCTTTGGAGTCCAGATCCAGGGCTTAATAGAAGTTGTTGTGTGCCTTCGAGTCCTTATGGTGACCCTCTTGCTGGGTTTTTCTTACCAAGATTGCTTTAGAGACTGCCTTTGTATTTTCAAATATATTTCCATACTGTCCTTTGTTCTGTTGCAGGAATGGACCAGGATATGTCTCCACCTTCCAGACCAAGATGGCTCCCCCCTTGACCCTTGGTGAGTCTCTTCCTGGGCTTTACTTCCTTGCTTTTGGCCCCTAAAGGCGTTGCAGACATGGCCGCCAGTCTATGTTTGTGTCAGTAGGAGGCAGAGAGGAAACAGGCTGCGTCTACGTTCCGTGTTCTGTGGCCGTGAACCCTTGGAATGATTAGCAGCTTGACATCCGTGGGTTTGACACCATTGGAACTGCTATGGCTTAATGCTGTGGGGTTGTGGGATCTGTGGTTTTCCAAGGTCTCACCAAACTACAACTCCTAGGGCTATTTATTTATTTATATTTTACCTTGTCCCTGTGGCCCGCCCATTGTGTTCGATTTTATATTATGCTATTTTGCTTTGTTTACTCTATTTTGCTATTGTATATATTTTGTTGTGATGTAATTTTTTCTTGTTTTTTGTTTGCATTTTGTATTTTATTTTGCTGTATTGTATTTTCAGGCTTGGCCTCATGTTAGCAAAGATTATTATTATTTATTTGTTTTACTTTTACCCCGCCCTTCTCACCCCGAGGGGGACTCAGGGCGGCTTACACATCCAAGGCACAATTCGATGCCCATAACATACAACAGTAATAAAACAAAATAGCATAAATTAGCAATCAACAATAGTACATTACATCTATAACCGATAAAACCAATAAAAATTTCATACAAACCAATTACTCCTTATTGCCGGTCCATGTTCGCTATCTCATAGTTCAAAGTTTCCATTCTGCATTTATCAGTCCTGTCGGTCCTATTTGTCTGGTTGTCCTTACCTAGTTAGCAGATTGCCCGAAGGCCTGGTCCCACAACCACGTCTTTACCTTCCTCCTGAAGGACAGGAGGGATGTTGATGACCTAATTTCCCCCGGGAGTGAGTTCCACAGGTGAGGGGCCACCACTGAGAAAGGCCCTGCTCCTCGTCCCCACCAGCCTCACTTGTGACAGTGGTGGGGTCGAGAGCAGGGCCTCCTCAGATGATCTCAGACTCCGGGGTGGGACGTAGAGGGAGATACGTTCGGACAGATACACTGGACCGGAACCGTACAGGGTTTTGTAGGTCAAAACCAGCACCTTGAATTGTGCTCGGAACTGAACCGGCAGCCAGTGGAGCTGACACAGCAGGGGGGTGGTGTGCTCCCTGTATGACGCTCCGGTGAGTAGTCTGGCTGCCGCTCGCTGGACCAGTTGAAGTTTCCGAACAGTCTTCAAGGGCAACCCCACGTAGAGTGCGTTGCAGTAGTCTATTCGGGATGTAACAAGAGCGTGGACCACTGTGGCCAGATCTGACGGGGTACAAATAAAGTTGTTGTTATTATTATTATTAGTATTATTATTATTAGCAGCTCACCATCTGTGTTTTGTCTGTTTGTTTTTGTTAAAAATGTAATACAAATGTCTGGTTGTTGATGATACGATAAATAAATAAACCATCAAAAACATTACAATTTGATCTTTTGGGGTCTAAAATGCTGCATTGCCTTTGGTTTGCAGGTAGAAGAGGCTGTCCTACGCTAGAGGAAAAGATGTAGCATGTTGAATATGCTTGGAAGCCCAGAAGCTATTGCAATCTACAGACAGGAGGTGAGCCAAAACGTGCCATTTCCAACAGCATATACAGTGGACCCTGCTATATTTGCTCCAGATATGGGGGGAAAAAATCTAGTATTATTAAATTGTTTAATATATGGACCGAAGTATGATTCCTTTAGGAGTAGGGAATGATTTGGGTCCTGATTCTTGCCCCCAGAGGCGTTGCAAGCATGGCTGTTGTGCCGTGTTTGCGTCATTGGGTGGCAAAGAGTAAGAAAGGCTATGTCTACGCTCAGTGCTCTGAAATGGAAAACCGTGGGCACTCAGAATGATTTGTAGCCTGACAAAACAAACACACTGCTTACAGCCAAGATCTTATCTAGATTTTTCTCAAAGACCCCTTAGTTAGGTGGCAGATAGGGAGACAGCTGCAATAATAACAGTTACATTGAGTGAGATATCCAGATCACTCTTGTCCAGTTTCAACTGTTCAATAGGAGGGTGCCTTTCTGGTTCCACCTCATGCCTCGAAAGCTTCCCTGGTCCCACTGGGACTGGGTTTCGTCAAAAATATTAAAAATTAACTAGGTGTTTTTAATTACAAAAATGTGAGTCAAGCACTAAAAGAGTTAAATGGATGCAATGATCCAACAAAAGCTGTTCAGTATAAGGAAGTGTACCTGTAGCTTAGTAGCCTCAGCCTGAAGGAGGCCTCAGGGGGAGAGGGGCCTCAGTGTTGGTTCGTTTCAGTGTGTGAGGTCTCAGTGGGAGAAAGGCCTCAGTGTATTAGTAGATCTCAGTCTGAGGTAGCCCTCAGTGGAGGAAATACCTGTGTTAGTTCGCCTCAGTGTGAGGTAGGACTCGTTGTGTGAGAGAAGCCACAGTGGGAGAAAGGCTTTGGTGTGTAGGTAGGCCTCAGTGTGTGAGAGAGGTCTCAGTGGGAGAAAGGCCTCAGTGTATTAGTAGATCTCAGTGTGAGGTAGGACTCGTGTGAGAGAAGTCACAGTGGGAGAAAGGCTTTGGTGTGTAGGTAGGCCTCAGTGTGTGAGAGGTCTCATTGGGAGAAAGGCTTCGGTGTGTTAGTAGGCCTCAGTCTGAAGTAGCCCTCAGTGGGAGAAATACCTCGGTGTTAGTTCGCCTCAGTATGAGGTAGGCCTGTGTGTGAGAGAGGTCTCAGTGGGGGGAAAGCCTCAGTGTGTTAATAGGCCTCTGTCTGAGGTAGCCCTCAGTGGGAGAAAGGCCTCAGTATGAGATAGGCCTCAGTGTGTGAGAGAGGTCTCGTTGGAAAAAAAAAAAGCTTTGGTATGTTAGTAGGCCTCAGTCTGAAGTAGCCCTCAGTGGGAGAAATACCTCAGTGTTAGTTCGCCTCAGTATGAGGTAAGCCTGTGTGTGAGAGAGGTCTCAGTGGGGGAAAAGCTTCAGTGTTCTAATAGGCCTCTGTCTGAAGTAGCCCTCAATGGGAGAAATACCTCAGTGTTAGTTCGCCTCAATATGAGGTAGGCCTGTGTGTGAGAGGTCTCAGTGGGAGAAAGGCCTCAGTGTATTAGTAGGTCTCAGTCTGAAGGACTCAGTGTGAGGTAGGCCCCAGTATGCAAGAGCGATCTCAGTGGGAGAAAGGTTTGGATTGTTAGTAGGCCTCAGTCTGAAGTAGCCCTCAGTGGGAGAAATACCTCAGTGTTAGTTCGCCTCAGTATGAGTTAGACCTGTGTGTGAGAGGTCTCAGTGGGAGAAAGGCCTCAGTGTATTAGTAGGTCTCGGTGTGAGGTAGGCCCCAGTATGTGAGAGAGGTCTCAGTAAGACAAAGGTTCAGATTGTTAGTAGGCCTCAGTCTGATGTAGCCATCAGTGGGAGAAAGGCCTCGGTGTTAGTTCACCTCAGTATGAGGTAGGCCTGTGTGTGAGAGGTCTCAGTGGGGGAAAGCCTCAGTGTGTTAGTAGGCCTCAGTCTGAGAAAGGCCTCAGTGTTCATTCCCCTCATTGTGTGAGAGGATTCAATGGGAGAAAGGCCTCAGTGGGAGAAAGGCCTCGTGTGTGATGTTCCAATGTGAAGGTTGAACTTTATTTGTGTTGTTTTTGTAAATAGTGCAACCATATTATTTTGCCCTAAAAAAAGCCCAACAGGTTGAATTCATTTATTTACATACTTTTGAAACATTTATAAGGATGTGACTGGATGCTTCGGCCCATAAGTTGCTTTAGACTCTGGGAGGGAAACTAGTAATTCCAGGGGCCATTTTGTTTTGTCCTTATGAACCTTAAAGAAAATGTAGAGAACTCCTTGTTTTGTTGTTGTTAATGTCTTGTATTTATTTATTCACAGGAGTTGGCTGCAGACTTTTTTTTTTTTTTTTAGCAATTGTTTAATGTGTCCCGTCGAAGGTAAGAATAGGAACGTAAGAATGCCGAAGCCTCGAAACTTAATCCCTTGACAAAGCTGACACTTCATTGGTGTTCGATCGATAGAGGAAACTTGAAACGCCGTCTTGGTTTCCCGTTTTTAAAAAAGTTAGCGTTGCCTTCCTGCTCGTCTTAACTTAGATTCCCTTGCCGGTGTCCTTGGCACGGCTTATCTGTGCCCTTTCCCAGGGAATTCTTTCCATCAGGAGATGCACCCATGTGCCTCGTGTTCATGCTTCAAACTAAATGGCCTTGGAACAGCTTTTGGGGGGGGGGGGGGGGGGTTAAATAATTTAAAAAGTCCCTGTGTCCTTCACAATTGCAAGGATATTTAGAAGGCTTTGTGTTGCGTACTGTCCTGAATATCATTCGCCCCAATGGAATGTATTATTATTATTATTATTATTATTTGAAACACAACAAGATGGGTCCACAGCAGGCACTCTGCTGGCTGTTGAATGGGATCACATGTTGGATTATTATTATTATTATTATTACAATTATGCTGGGGAAAGTGGAAGGCAAAAGGAAGAGGGGCCGACCAAGGGCAAGATGGATGGATAGCATCCTTGAAGTGACTGGACTGACCTTGAAGGAGCTGGGGGTGGTGACGGCCGACAGGGAGCTCTGGCGTGGGCTGGTCCATGAGGTCACGAAGAGTCGGAGACGACTGAACGAATATTATTATTATTATTATTATTATTATTATTACTAGAAACACAACAAGATGAGTCCACAGCAGACACTGCTGGCTGTTGAATTGGATCACACGTTGGATATTATTATTATTATTATTATTATTATTATTAGAAACACAACAAGATGAGTCCACAACAGACACTCTGCTGGCTGTTGAATTGGATC
This sequence comes from Anolis sagrei ordinatus, assembly GCF_025583915.1. Classification (NCBI taxonomy): domain Eukaryota; kingdom Metazoa; phylum Chordata; class Lepidosauria; order Squamata; family Anolidae; genus Anolis; species Anolis sagrei. Next base: position 31,572,630 of record NW_026844589.1, read on the forward strand.
ACACATCCTTATTATTATTATTATTATTATTATTATTATTATTATTATTATTAAAAACATAATAAGATGAGTCCACAGCAGACACTCTGCTGGCTGTTGTGTTAGATCACACATCGGACACTTTCCAAGTGTCTAGGACTATGTATCGGCGAATAATGCGTGCAGATCCCAGTAAGGTGGCCTTCTGCAGCTGGCAGATGGTAATTTTGTCAGCGCCGATTGTGTTTAAGTGCAGGCCAAGGTCTTTAGGTACTGCACCCAGTGTGCTGATCACCACTGGGACCACCTTGACTGGTTTGTGCCAGAGTCTTTGCACTTCGATCTTTATATCCTATTATTATTATTATTAGAAACGCAACAAGATGAGTCCACAGCAGACACTCTGCTGGCTGTTGAATTGGATCACACATTATTATTATTAGTAGTAGTAGTAGTAGTAGTATCCCACCACCATCTCCCCAAAGGGACTTGAGGCGGCTCACAGACGCACTCCAAATGCCACATGCAGACAATACATAAATATAAAAACAACGACCTAAGTATAATCAACAACAAATAAAAATATCATTGAAAAAATTATAAAAAAATTGAAAATTATGAAATTCCTAAAAATGCATGATTGGTGTATATATCAAGGCGGGAAAAGATTAGGGTAGATTTGCAAAAGTATGCATTTGGGGTGTTTTTCCTCCCATTAATCTGCCCTGTTGAGACGTAACTACGACTGAGGTGTCGTAGTTAGTGCCAGAAGGAGGCAGAGAGCAAATTCCACAGGCTGCTTTAGCAGATCTTCATCCTCAAGGCAAATGGATGAAAGATCGCGACAGCAGCTGAACAGTTTGTGGCCGTTCGGGAACCCAAATGGGACAGCAAAGAATTCTCTCCCCAACTATTTTCCAAATTGTCATAACATTATTAATTGAATCAGTTTTCGATACCTTTGTGTTGTTTTGCCTGTATACTCCTTTCTGCGCATACAAGTTGAGCTAAATAAACGTGTTTGAAAAAAATAAATACAAATGATGACTTTTGGAATAAACACGCACACATCTTTGTCAGTTCGAAGCCACAGGAGCCTTTTGAAAAATATGCGTTCCGGGCGCATGTCGAAATGCCATAATCGCCTCTGCGCATCAAAGAGTCCACGGAAACACTTGTGACCTATGTTTTGTGTGTTACTATCTCGGGTACCTGACGTTGCCCCGGTTTTGTGGAAAAGTCAGTTTTTGAATTGTACCAAATGCACCTAAGGTTGTATTTATTTATTTACGACATTTATATGCCGCCCTTCTCACCCCGTAGAGGACTCAGAGCGGCTTACAAGATATGTATACATATTTATTTACGACATTTATATGCCGCCCTTCTCACCCCGAATGGGACTCAGAGCGGCTTACAAGATATGTATACATATTTATTTATTTATTTACGACATTTATATGCCGCCCTTCTCACCCCGAATGGGACTCAGAGCGGCTTACAAGATATGTATACATATTTATTTATTTATTTACGACATTTATATGCCGCCCTTCTCACCCCGAATGGGACTCAGAGCGGCTTACAAGATATGTATACATATTTATTTATTTATTTACGACATTTATATGCCGCCCTTCTCACCCCGAATGGGACTCAGAGCGGCTTACAAGATATGTATACATATTTATTTATTTATTTACGACATTTATATGCCGCCCTTCTCACCCCGAATGGGACTCAGAGCGGCTTACAAGATATGTATACTTATTTATTTATTTATTTACGGCATTTATATACTGCCATTCTCATCCCAAAGGGGACTCAGAGCAGCTTACAAGTAATATGTAAATACAATATATTACATTAATACCATAGCACAATATTGCTTTATGTGTTTAAACATACAATATATTATGTTATTAACATAGTACAATATCAATATTAAATATTACTGCATTGTACTATACTGTTATTTTGTGATATTATTAGTAATATTACATGTAATATAAATATATAATTCTAATATATTAGTATTGCATTAAATTATAATGTTATAAATATACGTATATACAATATATCATATCTTATTATATTACAACTCGCATTAACTCCGAAAAACTCTCATCAGTCCTTATGTTGGGCAAGTTTACTCTAGATGCATCACCCATGGGGTTTAGTGTGCTCTCTTGACTGTAGGGTGAACTACAACTCCCACTGTGGGGTTTAGTGTGCATGGGGTTTAGTGTGCTCTCTTGACTGTAGGGTGAACTACAACTCCCACTGTGGTGAGTCAGTCCCTTCAAACCCCTCAAGTAGCTTGGGTTAGCCATGAGGGTTCTGTGTGCCAAGTTTCGTCCAGGTCCGTCGTCCATGGAGGTCACCATTTCTCTGGTTATGGGTGAACTACAACTCCCAGAAAGGATGGTCGGTTTCCCCCAAACCCTCAAGTACCATAATCAAAATTTGGGCATATCAGGTACCTGTTTACTATCAAGACATCCTGATGTTTGCAGTACAATCTGTTTTCCCCTTTTTGGAATTTGAATCTTTTAAATTCTGTGTATTTATATTTATTTATTTGCCCGAGATTTTTTGGAGGTCTTGAGTGTAAATCATACTTGCGGATTCAGCGTATCCGATCGTTTCCCATCCTGAGAAGCATCCAAGTTGACCTAGCAGCCCTCCGTTTGGATGCAAGCTGCCATGCGATCCGCATAAGCCCAAAGGGGATTACAACTATTTGTAAACATAACAAGCAAAAACAAAAAGATGATAATGGAACAGGAGGCCTCGTCCAATCTCCTTGAGTGCTTGCATTAGCATTGTTTAAGCTGGACGTTTAACCTCCCCATTTGTCAGCCTGTGTGCTTTCAAGATGATGGGGAAAATTCCCCAGAGTGTATGCTCATTTGATGCATTGCTGCAAAATATCCCCTTGAGGGAAATCTCTAGTTGGCCTAGATGCAGCAAAAAGACCTGGTTTTCTGTGTTGCTTTGGGTTTTCCTGGGCTGTCTGGCCATGTTCCAGAAGCACTCCCTCCTGACGTTTTGCCCACATCTATGGCAGGCATCCTCAGAGGTTGTGAGGTCTGTTGGAAACGAGGCAAGTGGGGTTGAAATATCTGTGGAAAGGTACTGCATAGACCAGCGTTTTTCAGCGTGGTGGTCGGGACCCCTGGGGGGTCACGAGGGGGTATCAAAGGGGTTGCCAAAGACCACCAGAAAACAGTATTTTCTATAGGTCAAGGGGTTCTGTGCGACCAACTTTGGTTCAGTTCCATCATTGGTGGGGTTCAGAATGCTCTTTGATTGTAGGTGAACTATAAATCCCAGCAACTACAACTCCCAAATGTCCAGGCCTATTTTCCCCAAACTCCACTCATGTTTACATTTGTGCATATTAAGTATTTGTGCCAAGTTTGGTCCAGATCCATCATTGTCTGAGTCTAAAATGCTCTCTGGATGTAGGAGAACTACAACTCCCAAACTCAAGGTCAGTGCCCAGCAAACCCTTCCAGTATTTTCCGTAGGTCGTGGGAGTTCTGTGTGTCAAGTTTGGTTCAGTTCCATCATTGGAAGTTCAGAATGGTCTTTGATTATAGGTAAACTATAAATCCCAGCAACTACAACTCCCAAATGTCCAGGCCTATTTTCCCCAGAATCCACTGGTGTTCACATTTGGGCATATTGAGTATTTGTGCCAAGTTTGGTCCAGATCCATCACTGCTGGATGTAGGTAAACTATAAATCCCAGCAACTACAACTCCCAAATGTCCAGGCCTATTTTCCCCAAACTCCACTAGTATTCACATTTGGGCATATTAAGTATTCATGCCAAGTTTGTTCCACATCCATTAATGTTTGAGTCCACAGTGCTCTCTGGATAGAGGAGAAGTACAACTCCCAAACTCAAGGTCAATGACCAGCAAACCCGGTATTTTCTGTAGGTCGTGGGAGTTCTGTGTGGCCAACTTTGGTTCAGTTCCATCGTTGGTAGGGTTCAGAACACTCTTTGATTGTGGGTTAACTATAAATCCCAGCAACTACAACTCCCAAATGTCCAGGTCTATTTTCCCCAAACTCCACTAGTGTTTACATTTGGGCATATTAAGTATTTGTGCCAAGTTTGGTCCAGATCCATCATTGCTCGATGTAGGAGAACTACAACTCCCAAACTCAAGGTCAGTGCCCAGCAAACCCTTCCAGTATTTTCTGTTGGTCGTGGGAGTTCTGTGTGGCCAACTTTAGTTCAGTTCCATCATTGGTGGAGTTCAGAACACTCTTGGATTGTGGGTTAACTATAAATCCCAGCAACTACAACTCCTAAAGGTCCAGGTCTATTTCCCCCAAACTCCACTAGTGTTTACATTTGGGCACACTGCGAGTGCGTATCCATGCCAAGTTTGGTCCAGATCCATCATTGTCTGAGTCCACAATGCTCTCTGGATGTAGGAGAACTACAACTCCCAAACTCAAAGTCCATACTCGCCAAACCCTGTTGGTCGTGGGAGTTCTGTGTGGCCAACTTTGGTTCAGTTCCATAGTTGTTGGGGTTCAAAATGCTCTTTGATTGTGGGTTAACTATAAATCCCAGCAACTACAACTCCCAAATGACAAAATCGCAGGAGAGAATGGTTCTGGGACATGGCCATACAGCCCAGAAAACCCACAGCAACCTACATTCAGAAAGCTGTTTACTTAACTGATCTGGATTTTTCTTTTTTCCATTTATGCATTTGTACATTAGTAATTTGGAGTAAAGTTTCCTGAAACAATTCCTTTTGTGTGTTGAGATCGTTCTCCCTATTCCTTCCGTGTTATTTCTGCCTCTCCTAACCCATTGGGTTATCCTGCCGACATTTGACTCAAGTCTGAGGCTGAGACAGTACACAATAGGATGTTGGCTGGGGAATATCACAAAGAGTAGTTATTTCTGACTTACGACAGTCTGAAAATGGGGTAAAAATGGGGTTTTCCCAACATCTGATTCAGATCTGAGGCTGAGAAAGCAAAGACGCTTGCACAGCGGCAAAGTAATACAGCAACCACAATGAGAGAGACTGTTTATTGACATTGTAAGACAAGAATTGCAAAATGGGCATCTGCCTTGACCAGGCCTCACTGATTGTCCATCTGTTCAAAGCTCATCCTTCTATCCAGCACAACGCTCTCCTTGTCCAGTTGTGGAGTCTAATTGTTTGGCCAAGGAGCGAGAACAAGAGTCCATGTTCGCCTTCGACGTTCTCGTTTGCACAGTTCCTTCATTGTTGTGTTCCTACGAATATTTGGTGTCCGAAATGGTCTTCCACAACACGGTCTTGAGGTTGTTCAACACCAGCGAGTGGTGGACCTCCATCTGGCTGGCCAGGCCGCTGAGCGTGGTGCAGGTCTTGAGCTGCTTCCCCAGGTCGTCCTTCAACTCGGAGGGTGCTCCGTGGAGCAGATACTCCTGCAGGAACCCGCAGACCTTGGCCAGGTTGGGTTGCACCACGTCGCTCTTGCACTGCTTCATGAGCTTGTCGCAAGGCGCCATGCAGTCCTTGCCGTAGGTGCAGTCGGCGTTCTGCTCGCAGCGCCGCCCTTTGAGGAAGCCCCGGACGGCCGTCTCGGCGGCCACCTTCCGCAGGTCCGTCATCTTGAAGTCGTGCCGCTCGTTGTAGCCCACGTCGGCGAAGGCCCCGTCACAGATGTAGAAGGTGCCGTAAGTGCCGTGGAAGATCTCCTCCACGAACTCCAAGAGGCCAATGGCAATTTTGGCCCGGCGCGGCCAAGCCGGGGAGAACCACCGGTGGAGGAGCCGGTGAATGGCGGAAGGCAACAACGGCTGCAGGAAAGAGGGGACCTCCACCGTGTAGAGCGACGTGTGTGGGATTTTCTCGGTCACGTACAAGTCCCCGCAATGGCCCAAGAGTCTGGAGGCGTGCTCCTTCTCGTGCAGAGAGAGGATCAGCAAGAAGTCATTCAGCTGGAGAAGGGCCCAGATGGACTTGGCCTCCGCCAGAGACAGTTTTCCATCTCGACTGACGTCGGCCATCACAATGATTTTGTTCACTAGGTTTCCCAAGGACGGTTGATCCCCGAGAGTGGACTGTGGAGACAAACACATATTTTTTATTATTATTATATAGCCACCCATCTGCTTACTCATGAATTTGCGATCTCTATGAATCTCTAGACCCTCCAATGTGACTCTATAGAGTTTCTAAAATGGAGTCTGAGTCCCGAATAGTCCCAGTATTGATCACATGGTCTAATTAGTATAGGAGGGTTGCTGTGAGTTTTCTAGACTGTTTGACTCATGAATTTGCTATCTCTATGAATCTCTAAACCCTCCAGTGTGACTCTAAAGAGTTTCTAAAATGGAGTCTGAGTCCCGAATAGTCCCAGTATTGATCACATAAGAGGGTTGCTGTGAGTTTTCTAGACTGTTTGACTCGTGAATTTGCTATCTCTATGAATCTCTAAACCCTCCAGTGTGACTCTAAAATGGAGTCTGAGTTCCGAATAGTCCCAGTATTGATCACATAAGAGGGTTGCTGTGAGTTTTCTAGACTGTTTTGACTCATGAATTTGTTTCCTCTATGAATCTCTAGGCCCTCCAGTGTGAGTAGAATTTCTAAAATGGAGTCTGAGTCCTGAATAGTCCCAGTTCTGATCACATGGTCTGCCGACCCTCCCACAACAGAGTTAAGTAAAACTGCATACCAATACACATACAGTACAGCAAGCAATCAGAATTATATACATAACAAATAACTACTATAGGAGGGTTGCTGTGAGTTTTCTAGACTGTAACTCATGAATTTGCTATCTCTATGAATCTCTAAACCCTCCAGTGTGACTCTATAGAGTTTCTAAAATGGAGTCTGAGTCCCGAATAGTCCCAGTATTGATCACATAGGAGGGTTGCTTTGAGTTTTCTAAACTGTTTGACTCATGAATTTGCTATCTCTATGAATCTCTAAACCCTCCGGTGTGACTCTATAGAGTTTCTAAAATGGAGTCTGAGTCCCGAATAGTCCCAGTATTGATCACATGGTCTGCTGCCCCTCCCACAACAGAGTTAAGGAAAACTACATACCAATACACACATATACAATACGGTAAGCAATCTGAATTATATACATAACAAATAACTACTATAGGAGGGTTGCTGTGAGTTTTCTAGACTCATGGATTTGCTATCTCTATGAATCTCTAGGCCCTTCAGTGTGAGTATAATTTCTAAAATGGAGTCTGAGTCCTGAATAGTCCCAGTTGTGATCACATGGTCTGCAGCCTCTCTCACAACACAGAGTTAAGGAAAACTGCATACCAATACACACAGCAAGCAATCTGAATTATATACATAATTAGTATAGGAGGGTTGCTGTGAGTTTTCCAGGCTGTGTGACTCAATGAATTTGCTATCTCTATGAATCTCTAAACCCTCCAGTGTGACTATAGTTTCTAAAATGGAGTCTGAGTCCTGAATAGTCCCAGTTCTGATCACATGGAATGCCGCCCCTCCCACAACATAAGAGTTACGCTCACAGAACTCCCATGACCATCAGAAAATACTTGAAGTGGGTGGTGGGTTCAGAATGCTCTCTGATTGTAGGTGAACTATAAATCCCAGCAACTACAACTCCCAAATGACAAGGTCTATTTTCCCCCAAACTCCACCAGTGTTCACATTTGGGCATATTGAGTACCTGTGCCAAGTTTGGTCCAGATCCATCATTGAGTCCACAGTGCTCTCTGGATGGAGGTAAACTACAAACTCCAAAACTCAAGGTCAGTGCCCACCATTAAGTCTGGGAAATGCGAGTTCTCTCTGTGAGACAACTGGCTCAGAAAGTGCAGGGCCCCAAGGGAATTCAGTGGAGTCAGAAGTAGCAACAGCAGATAAGTAATCCAGTGAAGAGCTGAGTGATAAGGAGGGTTCCAAGAGAAACCACGTGTAGTATGAAGGGCAACAAAAACCCTTCATTTACAACTCAGCTAAAAATAGATTCAAAGAGATTACATGGGAAAGTTGTGAAGGAAATTCTTGGGAAACGGAATGATTTCATGGGTGTCTATTAGACAGTAAGTTGTTTACCTTCAGGTCAGTTCAGTCAACGCTGGGTGAGAGTGAGAAGCTAAGCCTGAGTTCTCTCGTTCCTGGTTCCTGGGAGTTATAGTTGTGCGAGCCACCAGAACTCTTGGGCAGAGAAGGCTAAAACTCTTTCAAAACTACAAATCCCAGGGTTCCACAAGCACACGTCATGTACGAACTGGCTTTTAGAGTTGACTTTGCTCTAGTCTCTCCTAGTTGCAAAAACCACTCACTTTTAAGAAGTTGAGAAGCATCTCCCGGAACTCGTCCATCGAAGTCCCCCTTGTTGGCTTGTTGAAGAGAACTATGTCTCTCCGGGGCCCTGACTCTGGGAAAGCGTCAGCCTTCAAGGCTTCTTCGATGCCGCATTTGATGATCACTCCCGTCTCCTTCCAGAGCCCACTGTATACCTGGAAAGGAGAGGAGGCTGGTGGTGAGCTAATATGGTATTGATAGCCAAATATCAACCTGGTTAGCCACCAACCCTGCAACGTCGTCCCCAGCATGGACTACCATGCCTCCATCTTTTGACATCCTGAGACTTGTAGTTCCATGATGTCGTTCTTTTCACCTCCATTACGGAGAGGTTACTGCCTTTGCCAATGAACCTGAGACAGCAGCGAAATATGGTAACCCCACTATATGTCGCTGAACGACAACTTCCATATTCCTGCCAAACTGATGGGAGTTGTAATCCAGCCTTTACCTGTTGGGTAGGAGAGGAAGAGAGGCATTGCTGGAAAACCAAGGTGTGTTCCTCGCAAAGGTCTTTGCACGTCGATCCAGAAATGATCCCTTTGTGATACTGATCACACTGGGGAGGGAAAGAGAAAGCAATCAAGACAGGATGTAAATAAATATAATGATGATTCTGGAGGCAGCTGCTGTCAGTCTTTCCTGTTGTAGGTAGACACACACACAATAAGATACTCTACTGCAGTGGTTCTCAACCTGGGGTCCCCAGATGTTTTTAGCCTTCAACTCCCAGAAATCATAACAGCTGGTAAACTAGCTGGGATTTCTGGGAGTTGTAGGCCAAAAACATCTGGGGACCCCAGGTTGAGAACCACTGCTCTACTGCCACTCAAAGTTAATTAATCAATTGATTGATTGTCATTTAGTCGAGAGACACCAATTCAGGCCTTCTGTGGCATTTGTGCTATTGCAAAATCAGAGATTTATTGAAGAATATATGTAGACAAAGCAGCAAACATTGCAAAAACAATAAAATTCCCCAAACAAAGGATAGTCCATGAGTTTCAAGACAACATAAGATCTATTGGAACAACAACCCTTGAAACAAGGCACAAGAATCCATGAAACAAGCCAGCATGAAAAATCCAGGCGCTTGGCAAAAACTTGGTACATGAAACTAAGAACACTTGAGAGCAAGATCCATCATGAAATTCCAACGTTGACCTAACTGAGACAAGTCTTTCTCATTAATATAAGCTTTTCCAGATCCCAAAACTGAAAGGAAAGCATTTCTTTTGACCTTACCACCAGATAAAGGTTTCTTATCTCTCTTTTCCTGTAAACGAACTGGCAAAGCAGTAAAACTGGCAAAAACAATAAAGTTCCCCAAACAAAGGATAGTGCATGAGCTTCAAGTCAAAATAAGCTCTATTGGAACAACAATCCTTGAAACAAGACACAAGAATCCATGAAACAAGCCAGCATTAAAAATCCAGGAGCTTGGCAAAAACTTGGTACATGAAACTAAGAACACTTGAGAGCAAGACCATCATGAAATTCCAACGTTGACCCAACTGAAGCAACTCTTTCCCATCAAAATAAGCTTTTCCAGATCCTAAAACTGAAAGGAGAGCATTTCTCTTGACCTTACCACTAGATAAAGGTTTCTGGCAGCGTTAAAAATCCAATACACAAATCAGGAGCTTGGCAAAAACTTGGTACATGAAACTAAGAACATTTGAGAGCAAGATCCATCATGAAATTCCAACGTTGACCTAACTGAGGCAAGTATTTCCCATTAATATAACATTTTCCAGATCCCAAAACTGAAAGGAAAGCATTTCTCTTGACCTTACCACCAGATAAAGGTTTCTTATCTCTCTTTTCCTGTAAACAAACTGATCTTTCTTGCGCCTGAGCACTCTGTCTCTGGGTTCTAGTAGGTTGTTCCGGGCTATATGGCCATGTTCTAGAGGCATTTTCTCCTGACGTTTCGCCTGCATCTATGGCAAGCATCCTCAGAGGTAGTGAGAGTGCTTGCCATAGATGCAGGCGAAATCTCAGGAGAAAATGCCTCTAGAACATGGCCATATAGCCCGGAAAAACCTACAACAACCCAGTGATTCCGGCCACGAAAGCCTTCGACAACACTCTGTCTCTGTTTACAAAAGCCTTGCCTTCTATCTACACCGACCCCTCTGAAACCCCCTCGCAACTCTCCCAGGGGTCCCAACCCCCAGGTTGAGAAATGCTGATCTACACTCATTAAGTTGACTCTCATTAGCTTCTGACAAATCATCTTCAGACAGTTGATCTGAGAAAGACTGTGAAGGGCCTCTCCCAGGAATGTGGCCTTGGGAATCTTCCTGAGACAGCTCAGACCTCTCGTCTGAGCTTAACTCAGGCCCAGGCAAACCCTCATCCCCATTTCCAACAGGCCCACCATGAGGAACATCAGACACAATCACAGGCTGACACACAACAAAAACTCACAATGATGGCCTGGCAGACGTGTCCCCGGCAGAGCTCCGAATAGGACGAGTAATGCATGTAGACCACCCAGCTGCCCACGAAAATGCCCAGCCAGACAAAGAAGAGGTATTTCACCTTGATGCCAGGGAGGCGGCTCTGCAAAATAATAATAATAATAATAATGAAGTTTAGCATTAGTTAGCGAGACACCCTCCCTCTATCCCAACTGTCACTGCCTTGGCTTCAGAAGGAGAGAAGAGCAGCCAAGCACAGTACCACCGTTCCTTGTAGAGAGGCCATCCCTCCGTTCCAACTGCCACTGCCCTGGTTCCAGCGGGAGAGAAGAGCAGACAAGGCACAGCTCGACCGTGCCATGACCACGTGGTGCGATGGATGCCCTCCCTTCCACCCCAACTGCCACTGCCTTGGCTTCAGAGGGAGAGAAGAGCAGCCTGATGCAGACATGGCGTCACCATGGAAGTGGGGACTACCTTTTATTTTGGCACTATGCAAGCAAGGTGTGCCTGTACTGCATACCTAGGACTATTATAAAATAGCTACTACTTCCTGGGACCTATTATTATTATCATTGTTATATTATATTATATTATATTATTACATAATGATATAAATGTATACTATTATTATGTAAATATTATTGCTTTATTATTATTATTATTATTATTATTATTATTATTATTATTATTATTAAATAGCTATTACTACCTGGGACCTATTATTATTATCATTATATTATATTATATAATTACATAATGATATAAATGTATACTATTATTATATTAATATTATATTTTATTATTATTATTAAATAGCTACTACTACCTGGGACCTATTATTACTATCATCGTTATTTTATATTATATAATTACATAATGATATAAATGTATACTATTATTATTAAATAGCTACTACTACCTGGGACCTATTATTATTATTATCATCATTATATTATATAATTATATAAATATGTTATTATTATTATTATGATTAAATAGCTAGTACTAAATTATATAAATTTATTATTATTATTATTATTATTATTATTATTAAATCACTACTACTACCTGGGACCCATTATTATTATTATTATCATTATATTATATATTTATATAATTATATAAATATATTATTATCTATATATTTATATAATTATATAAATATATTATTATTATTATTATTATTATTATTATTATTATTATTAAATAGCTACTACTACCTGGGACCTATTATTATTATCATTATATTATTATATAAATATATATTTTATTATTATTATAATTATTATTATTAAATAGCTACTACTACCTGGGACCTATTATTATCATCATTATATTATATAAATATATTATTATTATTATAATTATTATTATTATATAGCTACTTACTACCTGGGATCTATTATTATCATCATTATATTATATAATTATATTATTATTATTATTATTATTATTATTATTATTATTATTATTAAATCACTACTACTACCTGGGACCCATTATTATTATTATTATCATTATATTATATATTTATATAATTATATAAATATATTATTATTATCTATATATTTATATAATTATATAAATATATTATTATTATTATTATTATTATTATTATTATTAAATAGCTACTACTACCTGGGACCTATTATTATTATCATTATATTATTATATAAATATATATTTTATTATTATTATAATTATTATTATTAAATAGCTACTACTACCTGGGACCTATTATTATCATCATTATATTATATAAATATATTATTATTATTATAATTATTATTATTATATAGCTACTTACTACCTGGGATCTATTATTATCATCATTATATTATATAATTATATTATTATTATTATTATTATTATTATTATTATTATTATTATTAAATCACTACTACTACCTGGGACCCATTATTATTATTATTATCATTATATTATATATTTATATAATTATATAAATATATTATTATTATCTATATATTTATATAATTATATAAATATATTATTATTATTATTATTATTATTATTATTATTAAATAGCTACTACTACCTGGGACCTATTATTATTATCATTATATTATTATATAAATATATATTTTATTATTATTATTATTATTATTATTATTATTATTATTATTAAATAGCTACTACTACCTGGGACCTATTATTATTATCATATTATATAAATATATTATTATTATTATTATTATTATTATTAAATAGCTACTACTACTACCTGGGACCTATTATTATCATCATTATATTATATAAATATATTATTATTATTATTATTATTATTATTATATAGCTACTTACTACCTGGGATCTATTATTATCATCATTATATTATATAATTATATAAATATATTATTATTATTATTATTAAATAATAATAGATCTATTATCTATTATAGCTTCCTGGGACCTATTATCATCATTATATAATTATATAATAATATACTATTATTATTATTGTTCTATTATAATTATAAAACCTACTAAGACCTGGGACTAGGTTTTTTTTTTGCATTTGGGAGGGGGGGGGGCTTCTGAATTGCATAATTAATTCCCACCCATTGCATTGACCTACCTGGGGGGAGGAGAGGCTGCCTTGCAAAGCTGGAATATATACTATAATAATAATATTATTATTGTTCTATTATAATTATAAAACCTACTAAGACCTGGGACTAGGTTTTTTTTTGCATTTGGGAGGGGGGGGGCTTCTGAATTGCATAATGAATTCCCACCCATTGAATTGGCATAACTACCTGGGGGAGGAGAGTCTGCCTTGCAAAGCTGGAGTCCATCTCTTGCATCTCTTGCAGGGAGGCCTCCAATGGCACCTTCAGCATCAATGGGGTGTGGGGTCCCCCCCCCCTCCTCCAGAGCCCACCCCCCAATTTGCCCCCTTACCTGCAGACCCCTATTAAAGGGGCAGAAAAGCACCAGGCGCTTCAGCCTCCGCATGCTGGGCTGGGCATTGGTTGGGGGGTCCAGGAAATCCAATGCAACCACAAAAAGGGGGGGAAAGGGGGAGGTTTGTGTTGCAGCTTCAGCTCAAATGCATCAATAATCCAAGCAGAGGCATCCCTAGATGCTCAAGCCACTCATTGGGGGGCAAGGAAAGGGGGTTGGGAAGCAGCAAAAGGGACTCCCCCCCCCTCTAAAACTAAATAAATAAATACATATTCTCTGTGTATTCCTTGGAGGAGGAGGAGGCTGCTTCTGCTGCAGCAAAGTGGTGCTCTTCCCTTAAAGGGGAGGTCTGCCCGGGTCTCCCTTTTTTGCCCTCCGATAGAAAAAGAGAAATGCCTCCCCATTCCTTCCCTGCAAAACAAAGCATGGGAAAAGCAAGGAATTTAAAATGCATTTCAATTTATTTTCAATGGTGTGGGTTTTGTTCTTGCCTAATGTGGTTTGTTTACATTGCAGCCCAGATTTCACCTGCTGCTTCCTCTTGGGTTGTCTATCTATTTGTCGTGTATATAGACAGTTGCAATGTATTTCAAAACACAAACAAAGTCACAAACTTGGTGTTATACTAGATTTCCTTTGACCACTCTGGTATTGCCGCAGGAAGGTCCTCCCTTGTGCAGGCTGCATTGCAATAGGTGGTCTGTGGTTTGCACTTCTCCGCATTCGCACATCGTGGACTCCACTTTGTGGCCCCATTTTCTGCATCTCGTGTGCCAGAGCTCACCCTGTACTCCACTTTGTGGCCCCATTTCTTAAGTGTGGCCTGTTCAGCACCTTCCAAGTTCCCCAGTCTTCTGAGTGTCCAGGAGGGAGGTTCTGGATTTTTAGCCTGCCACTTTTGGACTCTTGCTTGCTGAGCTGTTTCTACGAGTCTCTCTGTAGATCTTAGGAAGCTATTTCTTGATTTAAGACAGTGTTTCTCAACCTGGGGGTCGGGACCCCTGAGGGGGTCATGAGGGGGTGTCAGAGGGGTCGCCAAAGACCAACAGAAAACACAATATTTTCTGTTGGGCATCAGGATTCTGTGTGGGAAGTTTCCCAATTCTATTGTTGGTGGGGTTCAGAATGCTCTTGATTGTAGGTGAACTATAAATCCCAGCAACTACAACTCCCAAATGTTTCGTTTATTTTCC